>JACXGJ010000241.1:96230-149059 GCA_016801105.1 Esox niger | reverse complement strand
TTACTAGCAGAAGAAGTTGTTAAAAAAATCCATCAATAAATGGTAAAATGTTTGTTGCTCCACATTTGCTAACAGGAAAAGTCACTTAACTGTTCAAACACTTTTTCCCCAGCAGTGAACTCCAAAGCCTGCCAGTTAATACTGTTTCCTGGAATAAAGGTTTTCCCTTGCATGTAAAGTTTAATTTGACAGGGAGAGATCATAGTGTCCCAGAAATGGACATCAGTAATATCACCAGTGAATGATTGGGATGCTACAAAACCTCCCCCATAAGTTCCTTGGTTTTGCCCTAAGACTATACTTGGTTTTCCAATTATAGGGCCATTTACTTTTAAAATCTTCCATGCACTTCGTCTACCATTCGCCCAGATCTGGGTGAGACCTGTTTTAGAGTCCCAAGTGAAACAAAAGGAGATCCATGCATTTCTGTTTTCCGGCATCCCACGGAAAATTACAGAATCTCCTCGGATGCTCAATTTATACCCACCACTTGCTTGGAGAAACAGATTTATATCTTTGGCATTAGACGGAGTTGCCAGTGAGAAAAGGGACTGATCTCTTTGTAGATCAGTGAAGAACCTCTGACACATAGTCATGGCAGTAATAGGCTTTGAGAAATTGCCAGTGAGTTTTACAAATGAGTTGCTTGTCTCAACTGGGATGATGAACTTTGTTCCAGAAAGATCTGCATGGGTTGAAAATGAGGGAACGGGATACAAATGTAACTGCTTACAATGATTGGCAGAGGAGGTACAGACACACAGTTAGAGTAAGTACTGTAATTATCGTATTGGGCAAGATTGACATGGTTAAAATTACAAATGATATCTTCGGAGTGAACTTACCTTGTGGTCTACCGTAACAACCGTAGATCAGAGCCAGCAAAGAGGACACCGTCATCATCCACTTTATTAAACTGTTCCCAACAAAGAAAATGCAAGTTTTACATATACTTCTGCTTGTTAAACTTGCCTTAAACAATAATTTAATGTGATATACACACAAAACGGTTACACTTACAATAGAGACATTTGATCAATTAATATATATATATGTATATATTTATATAAATATTTTAACAAAGTCATGGAGATTTTAAATTACCTATCCATGTCTCCTTAATGTTGAGCCTTGTTGAAGCAAACACCCAGGACCCAAACTTGTCTATAGCTTTCCCCTGCGCCTTTTCTACTTTAAAAGTGAGATACTTTTACATCAGGGGGCAGAACCATTATGAACCAATTGGGAAGATTGTCAGATAAATACACCCTCTGGTTGCTATGTTTTACTAGTGAGTTTAAGTGGGTCAATAAATCCAACCTGCTGTTTATATTTGCACAGAGAAAACTTACCAGACAAACTCAATAGCCTCTGCACAAGGAAACAGCTAAACTACAGCTTCTACAACAACACATATATTGAATGTTAAAGCTATTAATTGTCATATTAATGATTTACAATCTTAGGAAATATATTTCATTTCAACATGAATTGAGTGCTGTATTGTACTAGAAACTGGTTACCCATTATTGTGTCCCAATATCTATCTGTACATGCTCTGTAGATAAAAATAGTATCAACAAACATTCAACAAACCATCTGTTGATAAGCAAATGCCTGCTAAGGTTAGGATTAGATTTAGAAGAAGGAATAGGGTAAGGGGTAAGGCAGGGCAATGCACAGACTATTCAGGGGGCATGGGGCAAACTGGGAAAAGGGCTCCACAGAACGGGCGTTTAGTGTCCTCCAGGCAGCCAAACATTTAGTACCATCACTCATCAGTCAGTCCTAGGAAGGTTTTAAGCCTAAAATGGAACTGTGAGTAATTTTGATTATCTAGGCCCCAGATTGGAGCTGATAGTACATGCAGATACAATGTCCCCGACCCACCACAGCAGACAGAGAGGAAAATTCTGACATCCTCAGCACAATCAGAAAGAGTATAACATAGAATATAAGGATCTCAAGGTAAACATTTCCTCATTTTCTTTTTTGAGATAAGGGAATTCTTTAACTAATCCACTCAGAAATAAATTCCAGAAGCTGCGTTAGGGTGGCCATGGTTTGAATTTGGTTCGCAGCATACCAACATGTGCCTGAGAGTCCAGGATTGGGCTGTGCAAATTATATACATTTAAATATTATCTTATTAATTACTAATACTCATGACACAGAAATAAATTTTTCTTTTGTTCCTTTATTTTAACATTTTCATCTGAGGTTATCCAACTTATTTTACAATGACAGACTGTGCTTAGGTTTTGTGGCGTTATTTCTATACAAATGGGCAGTTGTGGTTGTTTTCTAAATACAATCACATTTTAGAGATAATTATTAGTTAGTTTGTCAACTTAACGATTTAATCATCTTAACTTTGGAGTAAATTCATCCAAATACGGTCTCTCCCTCCTAGTTAAATTTGTTTTTAACAGTCCTCAAAAAGTCACATGCTGGTTATTTGGCAATCTTCAGATTAGCTTGCACTGAGCCCAGATGTGTCAGTGTGAGGCAAATTAACTGTTTTTATTATTTCAGATGATTGGGGCTGAGTCTTGTGTAACTGGAATGTTATGAGACCTTAGATCATCATGTTTTGCAACGCTCAGTTAACAGACCTAAATCACAACTTGAAAAATGATAAAGCCAAAGATTTTTGATACAGCATTTTATATTTTTCCTGCTAAATAATAAATATACCAAAATAAGTATCACTTGGCTGTATTTTTTATTGATTTACTTAGATCTAGTTGAATTGGACTGAAATAGTATAGTTTAACTGTAGGCTTTAAGTAGCTTAAATATTGTTTTCTAAGGTTAGCTTTTGTGTTTCATTACAATATAATGTATATACTGCTGGTTCATTTACAAGATATCCAAGAGAAATGTCTCAGTCACTGTCAATAAGGGCTCCTCTGTGATCTAAAACATTGTCTGCCATATTATGCATAACATCTCTGTCAAAGTCTTCATCATTTTCTTTGATTCATTGAGGAGCACTTCAAAACAAATTTTGCCTGATTGCCAATTATGTTTTTAATTTATTTGTATCCAAATCATTACTTATATGCATACTGGTCTCAAGGACAAAAAAACAACTGGAACACAAGAACATTTCAAAACCAAATTCAATCATACTGTATAATTGCAAGACTCATCTGACGCATCTGTGTTACCACCAAATTTGGAGGAGCAACTATCCATGTTTAGCAGTAACTATGGTAATAGTTGCTTAGCATTCACAGGAGCTACCAGATCCAGCAAATGATTTATTGGTCGAGGAGGAGTGCTAACCGAGGGCTCACTCTCCTTCTGTCTTTAACGCTGCTGTTATGTTCAACTGTAATATTGTTCCTGAGTCAATTGACCCGCTGCATGTTTTACCAACCCGGTGTATTTACAAATATATTATTTTCCATAAACATTATCTTTAGCTCAAATAATATCAATTTAATTCATATTTAGTGTAATCAAGGTTTTCATCCATTAAAAGGTCAATTAAAAATGACAATTCACTTATTTATTTTCAAACTATTTCCTGTACCAACAAGACATTCGATCCATTTGTTTTATTTATTTTTATTTAGACTTATTCAAAATCATATTCTATCTCATTGGGGGCATGAAAAAAACATCTGGGTCATATTTACCCTTTCAATTCAAACCACACGGAATGACTCTATCATTATTTTAAAACTACATTTATTTTAACAATGTTTACAACAGGAAAACTACAAAAATAAGGAAAACTAAAATAAGGAAAGTAAATTGTGTCTATGAAGCATTTGAGTGTCAGGATGCCACTACATGTTTTGTGCAAATGAATTGTTTTGCGTGTGATGCTAGTCTTGCTGTCAGATTTGACACCTTTTCCTATTTTCATCTCAGCGTTAAACTAGGAAGATGATTACTTAGTTTGAACTGAACAGAAGTTGGTCTTTTTGCGCATCTTGATCAACTGACTTACACGCATGCATGCGTGAACTCCCAACCTCAGGCAGGGGCGGGGAAGGTGTCCCCCGTCCTGGAGCCTCCTCACCACGGCTACAGTGGCTGGGGCTCTTGGCATGTGCTGGCTTCTCTCAATGTGGGGTGTTACAATTATCAGAAAGTGTGGAAAGTGTAGTTGGGCTCCAGGAACAACTTTTGTGTGTCTATATCTCTGGTGTGTGTGTGTTTGTGGTTGGGGGGGATTCGGGGGGAGGTTGCAAATCAGTTCAATTCGTTATTTTCCATTTACATGTTGGTTATACTAATCAAGCAGGAAAAAAATGTCATGCTCCAAAAAATATAAAAACAAGAAACCAGGCAAGCCTAGTTCAGCCGGCCCACAATAGAAAGTGTTGGCTTCTCAAGATTCAAACCCAGGTCACCCACATGACAGGCTGTGTCGATAACCACTACACAACACAGCTATACATAGGATGGGTGTCAGTGTAGCCTCTCGTAGCTACCCTCATCCTCTTTTGCCACTGGCCATTTCAACAGCTAATTGGTCATTTGGGAATGATATTGATACAGTTAAACTAACCAACGTTTCTTATTAAGTTTACATCCACCACAAATAGCATGTATGAACTATATGGCGTTTGCCACTGACCGCTTTAACTGCGTATTAGCCAGTAACAGTCTTTACCAGTATCTACTCACTTACTGGAATAGTAAAACATTTAGCAACTGCTAGCGAGTCTGCCAAAACTATTTCATTTCATGGCATAAGAACGTATTTTTTTCTTTCATGGCATAACAATGTACTTTTTTTCTTTATTCGTGAAGGATATTGATACAATAACTATCAATAAAGGCGATGATAAATGTTTTCATCAGGTGAAAAGACGAGAGAATTGTGGTATGTACCAGAAATAGTCGCAATACTGTAAACCTTAGTTTTATTGTGGCCCACAAATACAATTTATAAATGTTGTTGCTCTCAAGAGATTCAAATTTCCTCATGAGAGGCACTGTCTTTAACCACTACGCCACAGCATTACAGGTTTCAGCAGTCGCTAGACCACATTGAGCATTGGGTTAAATGTTTCTTTTCCATTCCAGAAAAAGTCGCAATATAACCGTACACAGTTTTAGTTAAGGCTTACTATAACGTTACTGTTGAAGCCAGCAAATGTGTTTGTCTATCCTGACCCAAAATACATGCACGGATGCGTACATCGAAAATCAACCAGGAGTTGCAATATAACCGATTTTTTTTTTATTTCAGACTTGCTATAATTTAGATACCGAAGATTTTAGCAAGCAAAGTTTTTGTCTATACAGGAATAACACACAATACGTATGTTGCTTTGCTTGTGAGGAGATCCAAACACGGGACCTATTGTTTGCAGGTCTGCTTTGATAACCACTACACTATTTAGCAAGGCATACTCAGTTAGTCAGTCAATCAGTCACTAACTCAGTAAGAGACATTCGCTCTTCATAGCCGGCTCCGCTTACGCAATCCGGCAAATATTTTTCCTGTATTTTTTTTACTTTTTATCTGGTCAATATGACCGGCAACATAAAATGAGTGTTAATGTAGGCAAGAGCTTTATCTTTAGAGGGGCTTTGTCCCTACCTTTAATAGACATTACAGCTTATACCTTTTGACTAGCATCATTGTGTAACAAATTTCCTTTACATTCGATTATAGTCCTATACATATATATATTCTAATATATTTACATTTGAAATTCAAAACAACATGGACAGCCAAATTAAGCAAAAAGAAACAGTGAGCAAATGTGATCTTGGGGATACAGCTTGACCTTAATGTCTAGACCTAATGCTCACTGAGATATTGTGGCAGGAATAGAACAGAGCAGATAAAAAAAGTACTGTTTTGAGAAATTTGGTTGGATCTGGGTGGATTTCTGTACACGTCAAAACGAATCTTACAGCTGTTGTCAGCAGTTACTACAGCAATAGAGAGCCAGTGCCAGGAGCAGCAATGTGATATTATGGTCATGAAACATAACAGTAAGTAAAATTAAGCTTAATAATGCATATGAATACTAACTGAAACCTACAAAGGCTAACCAGAAAGACAGAGACTAGCTTATATTAGGCGGTTACACAGGAGGCAATTCAATACCAACCCTGTGGTTGGACACAGAGGACACCGCTCAGTGGGGTGTGAGGTCACACGTGCACACGCACGCTCTGTGGTCAGGGACTGAGGACATCTGGCAGGCACAAGCATTATCTTGAGCGCTTCCACTGGGTTCTAGCATAAAAGTTTGTTTACAACTAAGTTCTCACTGAGAACACTGGACCATCTACAGAAATCAACATATTTAACACAAATTCTTTCTCCCCTGATTTTTGGGTTCTGATTTTGTTTACACATCAAAGTGGATAATATGTAACAAATACATGTGCTGGTCATATAATTAGAGAATCATCAAAAAGTTGATTATTTCAGTAATTCCATTCAAAAAGTGAAACTTGCATAAAGTATACAGTCATTTCGCACAGACTGATATTTTTCAAGTGTTCATTCCATTTAATTTTGATGATTATAACTGACAACTAATGAAAACCCCAAAATCAGCATCTCAGAAAATTAGAATATTACTTAAGACCAATACAAAAAAAATATTTTTAGAAATGTTGGGCAATTGAAAAGTATTAACATGAAAAGTATGAGCATGTGCAGCATAGGTGTTATGAGAGCCCAGGTTGCTCTGATATTGGCCTTGAGCTCTTCTGCACTGTTGGGTCTGGAGTATCGCATCTTCCTCTTCACAATACCCCATAGATTTTCTATAGGGTTAAGGTCAGGCGAGTTTGCTGGCCAATTAAGAACAGGGGTACCATGGTCCTTAAACCAGGTTCTGGTAGCTTTGGCACTGTGTGCAGGTGCCAAGTCCTGTTGGAAAATGAAATCTGCATGTCCATAAAGTTGGTCAGCAGCAGGAAGCATTAAATGCTCTAAAACTTCCTGGTAGACGGCTGCGTTGACCTTGGACCTCAGAAAACAGAGTGGACCAACACCAGCAGATGACATGGCACCCCAAACCATCACTGACTGTGGAAACTTTACACTGGACTTAAAACAACGTGGATTCTGTGCCTCTCTCTTCCTCCAGACTCTGGGACCTTGATTTCCAAAGGAAATGCTAAATGTACTTTCATCAGAGAACATAACTTTGGACCACTCAGCAGCAGTCCAGTCCTTTTTGTCTTTAGCCCAGGCGAGACGCTTATGACACTGTGTCTTGTTTAAGATTGGCTTGACACAAGGAATGTGACAGCTGAAACCCATGTCTTGTATACATCTGTGCGTGGTGGTTCTTGAAGCACTGACTCCAGCTGCAGTCCACTCTTTGTGAATCTCCCCCACATTTTTGAATGGGTTTTGTTTCACAATCCTCTCCAGGGTGGGGTTATCCCTACTGCTTGTATACTTTTTTCTACCACATCATTTCCTTCCCTTTGCCTCTATATTAATGTGCTTGGACACAGAGCTCTGTGAACAGCCGGCCTCTTTAGCAATGACCTTTTGTGTCTTGCCCTCCTTGTGCAAGGTGTCAATGGCCGTCTTTTGAACAGCTGTCAAGTAACCAGTCTTCCCCATGATTGTGTAGCCTACAGAACTAGACTGAGAGACCATTTAAAGGCCTTTGCAGGTCTTTTGAGTTTATTAGCTGATTAGAGTGCGGCACCAGGTGTCTTCAATATTGAACCTTTTCAAAATATTCTAATTTTCTGAGATACTGATTTGGGGGTTTTCATTAGTTGTCATTAATAATCATCAAAATTAAAAGGAATGAACACTTGAAATCTATCAGTCTGTGTGGAATGACTGTATACATTATACAAGTATCACTTTTTGAATGGAATTACAGAATTAAATAAACTTTTTGATTATTATATAATTATTATATAATAATGTGACCAGCACCTGTACATGCCCAAAAAATTAACACCAATGCCACCTTATTTTGCAGATATGTTTGTATGCCAGTTCATTTTCTCTAGACATTCCACTTGGAAACTTACTGTCTTCAGGGGATGAACCACCCCCTTACTTTGTGGTCAAACGTGCATTTATAGTGCTGAGCTACAACCAGTGCCTAAAATGTACTTCACCAACTGCAGTTGGAAGTAGATTAAAGAGCCAGATGAGGCCGAATTGTGGCACATTTGGCTATGACAAATCTGCTTAATACACTATATAATGAAAAATCTGTGAATCAACAATTATTCTGCATTCTTGAATATTTTATTTTCTACTTTTTATTTAGAACACATCTGTGGCAAAAAATATATAAAAACAAGTAACAAAAACCAGTGTAGTATCGCAACATTATTTCTGATCTTGAAGTCGATTCTAAAAAGAATCTCTTTTTGGTTTGAAAGCGGCTATATTATTTTTATTGGTGTAAAATAATGCTGTAATTACTCCAATAGAGCAGGTTTTTTTAACGGAATGAACGCAGCATTCTAGAATGCTGTATCAGTTTTAGACAACGATTTTCATTACAAAACGTTGTCGACGCCAATGCCATTTGAGCTAAGCATTCAATCAAACGTATGGGATCACTTTGGATTCAACGACATTGCAGGGAAGAGCTAGACATGTCTCACGGCGCGTGTAAATCCTGTCGCACAAAAATCAAATAGGCCAATTTGGGTAATAAGACCAACTTGAGGGCTCGTCTTACACGCAATAATTTGGAGTTGAACGTTGCGGTAACAGTAAAACGAATACAACGAACCCTATTATAGTCTTACCATACTACCCCACTATTCCGAACGGGCAAAGCGAATTACAATCGGTGACAAACTTTATGTGACAACCCGGGCCCATAGTGATGTAAACACTTTGAATCAGCAATTATTCGTTATTTTAGAACAAAAATAACTCACATATACATAACTGTATATATAAATATATATTTTTATTTTTCAAATGGATAAATACAGTGGTGCATGCGCATATATATATAAAACCATGAAAATTGCAATACATGTCGTATTGGCACCTAGGTATCAAGGTAATATCATATTGAGGTCCCTCGCAATTCCCAGCTTTAATGATCACATGGCAAATATTGTTTTCAGTTTTCTACATACCCGGGATGGGTCAACTTATCCACTGGCTCATCTTACCTCACACTCCCTTACCACTGACACCTGAATGCAACTTCCTAGATCAGAACCTCTGCTTGCTGATGTTATCTAAATACCCTTTTGCCTTAATAACACACAGCCAACCATTTCATTGATATTGCAATGCCATATTGATAATGTCATTGTAGCTAAGAAAAAATTATGTAATTCAAAGGGAGGTTGGCATCCAATGTTAATGGTGCATTACCGCCACCTACTGTACTGGAATGTGGGTCAGCGACAGGACACACCCATTTCCAAACAAGCAAGCCCATAGCCCTCAAGTAAATAAACAAAATGGTAAAACAAACATTTACCGCAGTACCTCTAGGCACGGTGTTCACACTATTATCCTGAATCCCATTCTCTCTCCAACAGTCCCTCATACTCAGCCTCTCTCAGTCTCCACACTGCACCAACAAGTTCCCAAGTCTCCTCAACATCACCATATTGATACCGCCCCGTTCAATGTTTCCCTACCCTATTCAATGAGCCGTTTAATCTACTGTGCCCTATTCTAAGCCTAGTGAACATGGCCCCCTTCCACTCCCTATTAAACGCCTCACCCCAACCTTTCTTCCATGCTTGGGTCTTTTGACCCATCCCTGTAGATATACTCACACCGACTATACACCAACCACAACCTGGCTGAAAAGATGTGTGCTGGATCTATCCCTTCCCTATCCTCATGGACTAAATCCCAAAACTGTAGGTCTACTACAGGACACAACATCCACAGTGGACTCCATCCCAAATCTGCATCAACTAGATATTATTTCCTGCCCACCTTAGTCTCAAACGGACCCTGTTCATGTCCCTAGCATGCTTATAGCACCCTGTTCGCTGGGTGAGAAACCCAATGACCCTGAAGGTTAACCCAATAATTCTACATCAGCTGACGTCTCCTGGGCTCTAGTGGCAACTCCCCCAATGACCTAAAAGCCCCACTACACAACCTGAGAGCTTGAACCACATCCAATTTGGCCCAGACTGACCTAGCTGCTGACCTGTACACACTCCAATACTCAATTACTGATCTAATTGAGGCCACTTACCTAGTTTTAAAAGAGGAGCACGCCGTCCCCCACTCCAGCCCTGTCAAGCACCACCCCATATTTAACACCTTAGACTTCCTGACCACCCTCTCTACACACCCAAACCAGGACATACTAAGCTCAAAAACAACCTGTAGAAATCTGAATTTCTTTACTCTCGTCAAGCGCTCCCCATACAGTTTCAGCTGCAACTCTTCAATTGCCTCCTGCCCTTTCCAAACAATAAACCGTACATTTCTACCCCTCTTCCTTATCGCCCCGTCATCCGCAAACAACATCCTATGCCTGGCCCAACTTGGGAAAACACATCATTAATCATAATTAAAAATAGAAGAGAACTAGCCTATTCACATTACCATTTTTCACCATGTATCTGGTTGACAATGACCTCCCAATCCTGACTCATTTACTTCTCTCAAATTAAAAATACTCCATCCCATCCCAACACACTGAGTTTGATTAACAATCACTCCCTCCACATCATGTCATACACATTTTCCACATCAAAAAGGACAGCTACCACTTCTTCCTCATTCACCCGAGACTTTCACCTCTGACTAGACAAACCACTGGGTCCATCACCACCCTACCCTTTCTAAACCCACTCTAATGAGGTGACTCCAAACATTACATAAAATATGTAAGCTTCTCTACAATCGTATAATCCATAACCTTACAAATATTCGACACTAAAGCCATGGGCCCATTGCTGGCTGGTATTGATGGATCTAGCCCGGATTTTCAGATCTGTATTACCACCGCGTCTTTCCAAGTACATCGCAGCTTTCAAACCACCCAAACTCTGCTATCCAGAGCCAAAACTCTCTTAAGAGCTTTATTCGTCAAATACCTCAACACAACACACGTCATCCTCGACCAGGTGACGTCATTCCAGGCTTATTCATCACCCTCCTCATTTCCCCAACGGTAAAGGGTGCGCTCATCCTATCCTTAACATCTTTACTCCAAAATTGCATCCAGTGGTGCTGCTCTATCATTTCCTCCCACCCACTGCGACCCTCCCCTGGCATATTGTCTGAGCAATGGACTCTTTGGTTAGCATCACAGCCTCTCCACTCACCAAGACCGGGTAATCCCACTCCCTTGACTCCACTCATCCACTTTATGATACCCCACACCTCCCATACAGGTGTGGTCCTACCAATGCTTTCACAGAACCTCCGCCAGCACACTCTCTTTGCCCGCCTGATTGTTTGTCTTTGCCGCCTGATAAATCGTCTTACTATCACCTGTGCTTGCTTGTAACAAGACATTCAATAATGCATCACCTTCACCAGTCTGAAGGGTTTATTCCTACACCTCACGGCTTCGCTACACTATTCTGTCCACGACGGCACTGCTTTCCTCCTAACTCTCCCCATGCATTGAGGAATAGTCTTGATAGCAGCCCCAGCTAAGGTTGTTCTCACTCATGTATTCAGATGATCCACATCCCGACTCCCCTCGTCATCACCTGCACCCCTCATTGAAAACCCACCTAACGATTCCCTCCACACACACTAAACTGGTGGCCCGCGGGCCACATGCGGCCCCCACCCCCTCTTGTTGCAGCCCTCATATGAATTTAGAGAACAATAAAAGGACAAATATACACAACAAATATACAAAAATAATGTTTGACCTAAACAGAGTGGGAAAACAGGAGGTTGTTCAAAATTTTAAAATTGCCCAAATAAATGTGAACTAGCATCAGACCTAGTTTACTTTTAATGTATTTGTTAATAAATTAATCTGCTGCCCACTGATGACTGCGGTCCTCTGATGTTATTCCAAGTTAATCTGCGGGCACCTGATGACCAGTGCATCAATCCTGTGGCCCCGATTCACCATCCCGGTTGCCCAACTCTGCTCTAAAGGGTAATGATCCCCACGCAATGTTGTCTGAACTAATACCTCCCACTCACAGAATCCCGCTAACTCACTGGACAGCAAAGTCAAGTCGAACACAGACTCCCTGTACGTATATCTTTTATAGACCCCCTCCCATCATTCAGACACACCGTCCCACATCCATGAGATCCTCAACCACTTGTAAATTTCTATCCAACCGAACCCAAAGCATGTTTTTCTCCATGACCCTCTACAATCTCCATCGCCTCTAAAACCAACCTTTCACAAAAGTTATAATTTAAAACCACGAGACCCCTCAGAGCCCTACCAGAACATATTCTAGACCAGCAAAGGGGGACATTGCCATCCTTTTGTGCCTGCAGCCTTATTGCGTTCTAGTGCTCCCCCCCCTTGATATTATCAATAATTTCCTTAACCGTCACACCCAGGCATTCCTGTTATCACCCCTTTCCCACACTATTCCTTAACTACTATGCCCGACTCCCGTCTACAAAACGCCCCCACCTGCTTCACTCGTAGTTAATCAAATTTATTTTATAAAGCCCTTTTTACATCAGCAGTTGTCACAAAGTTCTTTCACAATTCTCCAATCATCTCTTCAATCAAAACTGTCAATGTGATCGTATTTACGCTCCCTAACCCCCCGTGTTCCTCACAATTAACAAACTTCAACACAACTTTACATTCTCGAACCCCTTCTACCCGCGGTGGTAGATGGGGTTCCTTCTTCCCACACCACAATCAGCCTCCGAGCAGCTGCTACTACCCACAGTCACAGTACTGGTTCCCAGCTTCTTCTTTTTCTGACTTTCCTCCTGCCTGCAAGAACCTGTGGTTCAGTATTACCATTTGTCCCCCTTTTCGCACCGTCTCTATCTTCTGTTGTACCCCCTGTGCTCCATGCTAACTTCGCTAACCCCACCACTGTTCTCTGCTATCTCTGACCCATTTACAGCACAGCCATGCCCAACCGCTGCCACACCGAAGCTTAAACTACTTCCAAATATATTCCAGCAACATCAAAACAGCAAGCTATTTATTGGATGCTCTCTCCCGTGAGATAAATTGGATGTTTGTTTTCTCGCTTGACTACGTTTTTCGCTCGCAAATAAAACAACTGTCCAATTATTCGAATCTTCCCGCTGTGTTCTCAGAAACACCAATCAACCGGGATTGGTAAAAACATCCTTCACACCGGCGGCTTTCCTGTATTCTTTCTATGGCTATAAAAATTACGCTATAATTTACCACTTTGTACAAATCGATGAAGTCCTGCCAGTAGACAAACCAGAGACCGCTTTGAGAAGATGGGAAACAGCACTGTAACTGGATTAACTCCCGTTTGTTACATGATCCGTATTTTTGGGCCGAGTGATGTATTATGGGTAATTTTAGTAATATAAGTGCTCGGTCTAGACTGTTTTAGGGTGAAAAAATTATTAGCATTAATTACGTACATTAGAATCGTTTTTATGGTAGCATTACTTTCTTCCGAAGAAAATGTGGCTTCTTGACTAAAATCTAGGTTTTTATTTATTTAAAGGCTTTCGTAACGATTAGCCTAGCAACAGTGCAATACAGCATGACAACGTAAACGCAATTGGTCGATTGTCTGCTGGGCGGGAGCGTAATACGTTGCTCAATTCATTATCCAATGAGATTTATATTTCCTCTTTTGTATAATATCTCTGACCAAACTCGTATTTTATTACACGGACGCATGCAATGCTTTCAGATTGAGTTGACTGGTCAAAATGAGATTTACATGCATTTATATCCTTACTTTGCTCGTTGTAATCTTTAATGTATTAGTACATTGCGAGTTTCAGACTCTGGCGCATTTAAAACCGCAAGCCAACGACAAAACTCAGGGAAGGGCTGTAGTGGAACTTCTGAAGCGTCTACTTGGAAGTAGGTCTCGTGAGTTCATAGTGTCAGTCAACAGAACTTTATCCAATGACAGTTTGGACGCGTGTGAGCTCCGGTCAGCGAAAAATAATAAAATCATAGCTACAGGCAGCACGGGGGTGGCTGTCGCCTCTGGGATTTATAATTACTTAAAATACTTCTGCAATTGTCACATATCGTGGTCAGGCAATCAACTCAACATTCCTCGTCCTTTGCCGCAATTGACAGGCATCCTCCGCATCAGTACCCAACACAGGTAAGCTTTTGCATGGATGCGATAAGGATTCACTGTTTCCCAGTTTCTAGACCTCACGGTACTTGCATAGTGGAATCACGGTCTGCTTTACAGTATTTAACCATAGTCAATGTAACGACACTTTATTTTTATTTAGTAGTCGTGTGAAAAATCGGTAGTTAGAAGTTTTTTTTACAACATCTATTCACGTAGGTTTTAAAAAATATCACAATAATCTTGCTAAAACGAGTATATTTTCGTCAAGGTAATCGAACGTATGTCTCTAAATGAATCCTTTAAATTCTTGCAATACACATACGACATCACGAGGTCCGTGGTAAGTCTGCTCTTTTTTGCAGCGCGGTGGTAGATGGTTTAGTAAATCCGCAGACGTTCATATGGCATATGCATCGTTTTACACAGCTGATTAGTGGCCATTTCAATATTTTACTACCTCCAAATCTAAGCCAAGCATACAATTCTTTACGTTCTATCAAAACTGGTTTTACGTTTGTGTAAGTAATTAGCAATAGTAAAGCACGCTTCTACAGACTGGATGTTGAGCAGAATATCCACTGGCAAACATTGACTTCACTTTTTTTGTTTCGATGTGATTTTCTTAGGCACCATCAGCACTGTATTCCGATTAAGGAGAGAGTATACACGGGTTAATTGGCTTCTGAAAACATGTGATGCAACGTTGTTTGGTTTTATTACCATTCTATCTTGTACAACAAGACCCGAAATCCAGTAACATTACAATAGCTACCTGTACATTACTTTGAATCATGAATATAAATATCAAGATACGCAGTACATGCACCTAGTCAATAGCGATGTTAATGTGCCTAGGTACATATTCCACGAATAATATTGCAAGTATATTGAGACAATGTTATTATTGGAGCATCAAGTCAATTAGCAAACACTGGAGCCAACCTGGCTTGGGGACCCAGAAGGATCACTGCAAATGATCACATCATTGTAGTCATTTGCCACACTAGGGATAAGACTCCCACATGGCCTTCAGAGAGGTTAGACACTTATGGCACTTGGTATAGTACAGCATGGGATGCTCTTCTGGAACCATCAGGAGAATAAAAATGACCCCACTGACATTGGCTCATTGTAGTCTATGCTCATTCATTTGATCAAAAGACAACAGGGGTGAAGGTGTTGATGAGGGAGATAAATTGACATTCTGTTTGGCTCTGTGAAGTATACACACCCCCCTCTCTTCTCTCCGGGTCTCCATATATCCGGCTACTTTTTCAGGTTTGTCTTCTACTGTTTCACGGCACAAAAAACCCTGATGGGTTTAAAGAACTGGACCATTCTTATCATCACGTTTTTTTTGTTTATCGCCAACCGTGGGCACTTGTGCAATGGTCGGGCCCTTTAAAGCGGGCCCTTCAATTATCCATAGGGCATTAGCCACGCCTGAGCTAACTTCAGCTATGCCAGCACATGCTGGATAGTAAAGTGCATGGGGTGTTTTTTCCCATGACTCAATATCGTCAGTGAAGTAAGTTGTATGTAGGTTAATTATGATATGGTTGAGATTAACATTTCTCTTCTGTACCATGCAATACGACTGCAAACTATGTGCAAAAACGAAGTGCCATATTGTAAAATAAATTCAGAGATATAGATTAAAATGAATGGGTGAACAGATGGAAGTCTAGTAATGGAATGGTTATTGAAAAGCAAAGTAGCATTGTTTGTATTTGGAAGATTGATGTATTTGGCCTAAAGGAACAGCATACAAACATATAGCCTTGTGACTCTGGGACAAGGCCTGGTGTGAACAGGAAGCAACCGCCAAATGAAAAACCCAATGTGACCTATTGATAGATATAGATAAACAGATAATGCCTGCAGCTGACATTTTTAAATATTGCATATTCTTATGGTATGAATATTACTCATCGATACAGGTGTTTCAATGTGAACTCGTGTTTCTTTGGGCAGCCCTTCCATGCATGCCCTGCTGTGTGGGATGTTGTTGTAATAGTAGTATATGAACGAAAGCATCACAAAGGTGAGTGGATTGACTTAGGAGCTGTGTTTTTGTCATTTTTAATGAGAGGTTTGACAATTGCTTTCCAGCAGGGATTCTTGATGTGTTTTTATTTAACGTCTGTCTCAGCACTCATCATTAAACTGGTAAGATTTAGCTATTAGTCGAACCATAGTAGCTTCAGTAGCTTACACTTTCTTTTGTCTCTTTATTTAATTTTAGGCTGTGGGAAACAATAAATTCTTCTTTGAACTTGGCATCGACAATATGACTGGAAAGTAACTGTCAGACTTATTACGTGATTTGTGGTTAACAAGGGGTGGCCAATTTTGTCTGGGTCAATGCCTGCTTTCTGTTTTAGAATTTAACATGCGGCTTACACCCAAGAGCATTTGCTTATGTTTTTGTCCTGGTTCCAGATTTAGGTACTACCAGAATGTATGCACTCAAAGTTACTCAACAGTGTGGTGGGACTGGCCACGATGGCAGAGAGAGATCGACTGGATGGCTCTGAATGGAATCAACCTGCCTTTGGCTTTTACTGGACAAGAAGCATTATGGCAAGAGGTGAGGTGATCCAATGCTGTTTACTGTGTCTGTGTATTCTGTTTGTATGTGTTCAGATAGTTTCCAGATACAGCCCTGCCCACTTACTCATTTTGCTGGTAAAATAAATGTTTTGCAAACTATTTCCTTTTTAATAAATAATTCTCACCATCTAAATTAGTTTGTTTTTATAGAGCAGACTTGTGTTGAAATACATTTGAAAACTTTTGCTTCCAACTTTTTTGATGGATTAGGTGTACCTCTCACTGGGACTGAACCAGACTGAAATCGACCAGTTCTTCACCGGCCCTGCGTTTCTGGCCTGGAACCGTATGGGCAACCTGTTCCAGTGGGGTGGCCCTCTACCACAGTCCTGGCACGTGAAGCAGCTCTACCTCCAAGTACTACCATTTTAATTCATAGCCAAAATGCCTTATCAACTACACTTGGAATAATAATAATTTATGTTGTATTTTCCGTTGCCCTCCAGTTCAAGATTTTGGACCAAATGAGATCCTTCGGCATGCTGCCTGTTCTTCCGGCTTTCTCCGGGATTGTGCCTCAGGGCATTGCCAGGTATGACTCCTGATTCAAGCTGTTTCATCACTACGTATCTAAACAAGCCATTTTGGCATGTTTGAGTTGGTTCTTACATGATTGTTCAGTCCACATTTTAAATATACCCAGGCTCTTTCCAAAAGCCAACGTGACCAAACTTGCACCATGGAGCCATTTCAACTGCAGCTACTCCTGCGCCTACACACTGGACCCCCGTGAACCCCTCTTCCATCGGATCGGGTCGCTGTTCTTATCCCAGCTGGTTAAGCAGTTTGGCACGGACCATGTCTACAACACAGACACCTTCAACGAGATGACGCCGGCCTACTCGGACCCCGCATACTTGTCCGCGATCAGCCGTGCCGTCTTTGACACCATGACAGCAGGTGAGATAGGCATGCCTAAAAATGGCAGCGTCTGCTGATTAACTGCCGCTAGTTTTGTTAGCCGCTAATGTTTTTAGTCGTTTTCTTGCTGGAACGCTGGCTACAACAGTGAGCAGGGCTGTTAAATGCCAGTTATAATTACTGTAATTGTCTCTGGGTTGACCTGCCGTACTGCCACCCGTAGGAATTGTACGTCACCCCTTGACCCTTTCCCAAACTCCCAGACATATCAAGAGCTCTGGCTTTCTTCTCCTTCACCCAAAATACTTTTTTTGTCTCCAGTGGATCCCCAGGCCATTTGGCTAATGCAGGGCTGGCTCTTTGTGCATGACACAGCATTCTGGAAGCCTGCCCAGATTCAGGCCCTTCTGCATGGTGTGCCCATTGGCCGGATGATCGTGTTGGACTTGTTTGCAGAATCAACGCCGGTTTTCTCCTTCACCAAGTCCTTCTACGGTCAGCCATTTATATGGTGTATGCTCCACAACTTTGGCGGCAACACAGGCCTCTTTGGCACAGTGGAGAGCATCAACTCTGGGCCATTTGAAGCACTCGCCTTCCCCAACTCCACTCTGGTTGGACTCGGGTTGGCGCCGGAGGGCATCGAACAGAACCCTGTGGTGTACGAGCTGATGGGTGAGCTGGCGTGGCGCAAAGAGCCGGTCAACCTGGCCAAGTGGGTGTCTCTGTATGCGGTTCGCCGCTATGGCAGCACCCACGAAAACCTGGCGGCTGCCTGGAGGCTGCTTTTTCGCAGTGTTTATAACTGCACCGTGCCAAACTACAGGAACCACAACCACAGTCCTTTGGTGCATCGACCGTCTCTACGCATGAATACTGAAGTGTGGTACCAGCAGGTGGACCTGTACGAGGCCTGGAGGCTGTTGTACGAGGTGGCCCAACCGCATATGGTCCGGGAGACATTCCGCTACGACCTGGTGGACATCACTCGGCAGGCCATGCAGCTTATCACCACAGACTACTACTGCGAGATCCGGGATGCCTTCCAGGCCCAGACGCTTCCAGAGCTCCTGACAGCAGGAGGGGTGCTGGTATACGACCTCCTCCCCGAGCTGGAGCGCTTGCTGTCCAGCGACGGCCACTTCCTGCTGGGGGCGTGGCTTGAGCAAGCGCGATCCCTGGCTCTGGATGAGACAGAGGCGCAACTGTATGACATGAACGCCCGGAACCAGATCACCCTGTGGGGGCCTGATGGTAACATTCTGGACTATGCTAACAAGCAGTGGGGCGGTCTGATGGAAGACTATTACTCCCAGCGCTGGAGTCTGTTTGTCAACATGTTGGTCGAGTGCCTGGACAGGGGCAGACCCTTCAGGCAAGACACCTTTAACCAGGCTGTCTTTCAGGTGGAGAAGGGCTTTGTTTTCAACAACTGGAAGTACCCCTCCAAACCGCAGGGGGACACCTATGACATTGTCAGCCGAATCTTCCTCAAATATTATCCACAGGCTCTGAAGAGACTAAAGTCATCCACAGAGTAATCTCCTGAAAGACTATCAAATACAGTACATGAAACATTCAAAACCTTTATGAGAATAATTACAGTAACCTAGGATGGGATTAAAGAGATGAGCTGGTTCAGCAAAATCTAATTACTGTCAAAGGATAATGAGGGACTGCAAGGTTATGTTTGATTTCCAGAGCAAAAACTATAATAACATGTCATATAGCATGTTTTAAATTAAGTGCCCAAATGACCTCTTGAATACCCTATGCAGTATTTGTAAATGTCAGTGTTAAATATTCACTGTATTTCTAATAAATCACTGTTTATTAAGTTAACAGTAAATTTATATTTTAATTATGTAATTCTCTTAGTTATGAAAGTCACGATCACCACTGGCCTTTACATAGATTGTGCTGCTCAATTATTAGTAAAAAAAATATTTTTATCTGTGCGTGAAATTAGACAGTTTTAAGGTAAGGCTATAATTGTCTTTTTCACTACATAATAATTAAATAGCTTCATTACCTATAAATAATTCTAAAATAAAGAAATTCAATTAATACACAATTTCTCATGCAAGCATTTTACTAATACTGTTGCAAATTAAGCAGTTTAGAGCACCAGAGCAATTTATTTTCCAATCCCAGGTCCTGCTACCGTCCTATCAATCTGATTCATAATGTAATGTTTAACTATCGTCAGTGTTTTTTCTCAGTGAGAAATTCATTTGAACCCAGCACTTAACTCATAAAAGGTCAGATTATCAATAAAATTCTGGATCCAGATATACAACGCCGGAAAAGATTAAGGGACCACTGCACATTTTTCTTTGCTTTCCACAAAAGTCCAAAAGGAAGGTTTTGAGTGCGGAACAGAAGCGTTGAATTTGCAGTTGTCTCTTAATTTGAACCTTTCTGTTCCTCACTCAAAACCTTCCTTTCCAACTTTTTGGAAAGCAAAGAAAAAGGTGCAGTGTCCTCTTACATTTTCCAGAGCTGTCTTTAAAATAATATATCAGAACCGGAACCAAGCTTCTCTGACTAGAATTTGCTAATAGTCCCTCCCCTGCTGAAAGATTCTAACACCCTTTGAAATTGTAAAATCTCCAAAGCTCCAATAGTATTGCTGTTTTTTGTTTCAAGAATAATGTAGTTTGATGACAGATACACAAAAGATTAGTGGGGAATGTCAAAACAGTCTATAACAACTATAGTTCGTAACAAGCATTTACATGTGGTTATTACATTCATTATTTACACTATTGTAGATGTTATTTCTGTTTGTGTTTCAATTTTTAAATGAAAATATAAATGCAACATACAATAATGTCAAAGATTTTTCTGCCTAGTACAGTTGAAACAATTAATTAAATCATGATGAGCCATGAATGGTGAGCATTTGCCCATGGAAGTCAGTTATGCCGAACTGCAATCAGGTCAAGTCCCTGCTAAGGAAGACAAGCATGCAGATGAATATTCCTGAGATGTTTTGGGAACGTTTGGGCCACAATTCTTCGGTTGTGCCAACTCACATTTCTGTCCCCTGGTCAGTTGATGTGAGGCAGTTTTGACAAAAAATGTAATACTGCATCTGGTGTTCAAAAATGCGAGACAAAGACACTGGAACACTAGGGGAGGACATGTACTGCCAAATCCTCTAAATGGATGATAGAGACTGCTCATAATAAAGCAATGAAGATTAAATCCTCTGGCAACAGCTCTGATGGACATTTCTGCAGTAAGCATGCAAAATGCACGCTCCCTAAATATACTTGATGTCGGTATAGCATTGTTGTGATGTAATGACACATTTGAGTGGCCTTTTATTGTTCCTAGTACAAGATGCCCCAGTGTAATGATCATGTGGATTAATACCTTAAAAACCAGATCTGCAGGATGCATTATCTTGGTAAAGGATAAATGCTCATTAACAGGGATATAAAGCAATTTGCGCACAAAGTTTAGAAAAAATAAGCTTGTGTTTCTTGAAGGTTTCTGGGATCTTTAATTTTAGATCCTGAAACATGGGACCAACACTGTACATGTGTTTTATTGTGGTTTAGTGTATAATAACACCTTACTTTCTGTTTTTGTGAGCATCATAAAGCTGAACTGAAGCATGTCTCAACAAAAACGTGGGGCCTAGGTTTTCCAGTGGCCACTGCTGCTGCCTCTAATACACTAATGTAGCATCGATTTGAAATTGATCCACTGCTGTTATAGTTGATACAATAAATGCCTTTTCTTAAACATTTACAGTGGAGTCGGAATTGTTCCGAATAAGTCTAAAGCCACATGAATAGTTGCAGAATACGACAGAATAAGACTTAATATTCTGTTTTACCCAACTAATACAAATGTCTTTAGAGTTTTTGAAGCTATTGTTCTAATGTGAACTAATGTTCATTTAGGCGTTTTTCTTTTTTCTTTTCTTTTTATTTTTACTATTGGTATTATACTTGTGTACACTGCTGTCACTCATTTTGGATGAGATGCACATACTTCAGTCTACTGTCACATCATGCATTGACATGGTAGTTTTGTGCCAAAACGCTATGTTCTTAGACTGTAAATTTGGGTGAGGACATTTTGGGAATTATTGACTACTTCTCTTGAGTTTTGTATTATTGTTGTCGGTTTGCAATTTAAAATAATTTCACTCAATAAATATGTAGTATTTTTGCTCTTATTGAATGAGCACATGTAACAAATGTAATTTAGTGTGCTAGAGGGGAAGAACCATACTGTATATAACATTTAAATGACAAATGCTATTTTTGTATTTTGATAAATAAAACCGTTCTTGTAATATTAATCTCAGCTTCTGTCAAAAGGTCATTTTGTATAAAGATTAGATTTACATAAGCTACATCTATAACCCTGTTGGGATTCTGTATAAAATGTAAGTAAAAAAAGAATCCAACTATGTACAAATAATTTCAACCCTATATTGAGTAGAAAAAATTGTTGATATATTTTTATTTGAAAAATACACTCCTCAAAAATTGTTATGGAACAAGTAATCATCACAGTATAACACAAAGTCAATTCAACTTCAGGGATATCAATCTGTCCAGTAAGGAAGCATAAGCAATTGTAATTACAATTAACAAGGAAAGTCAAGAGTTGACAAACTCTGATTGCCTAAAGTGGTATTAAACGGTACTACGACGATGATTTAGATGTTTGTTAGTTGACTCTGTTAACTTACAGGAGTTTGCATGTTTGCCAAAAAGGGGAGCGCTAAGCAACCCAAGCTGAGTTTTGGCACAATGGCTCTTAGTCCGTCTTCTTTCCCTGAAGAATGCACGTTTATATAGAAAGAATATGAAGAGTTTAAGAAAGGTTAACTGTTAAATCTAACACCCTGGCGGCAAAGACAGGGAGGTTTGTTGGCAGCATATTGCCGACAGTACATTCGTGAGAGCAGTGTTCTTGTCATCTATTCTCTATTTTGGTTTAGAGACTCTTAATTGTAATCTGAATGTTAGGACTGTATGGACTGTAAAATTGAATATCAATATGTGAAAATGATAATTCTGAAAGATAATTCTCAATATGTAAAAACAAGATAATTCAAAAATTGTGTTCTGTATATACAGTGGGGCAAAAAAAGTACTTAGTCAGCCACCAATTGTGCAAGTTCTCCCACTTAAAACGATGAGAGAGGCCTGTAATTTTCATTATAGGCACACTTCAACTATGAGAGACAAAATGAGAAAAAGAATCCAGAAAATCACATTGTAGGATTTTTAATAAATTTATTGGTAAATTATGGTGGCAAATAAGTATCTGGTCAATAACAAAAGTTAATCTCAATACTTTGTTATATACCCTTTGTTGGCAATGACAGAGGTCAAACATTTTCTGTAAGTCTTCACAAGGTTTTCACACACTGTTGCTGGTATTTTGGCCCATTCCTCCACGCAGATCTCCTCTAGAACAGTGATGTTTTGGGGCTGTCCCAGGGCAACACGAACTTTCAACTCCCTCCAAAGATTTTCTATGGGGTTGAGATCTGGTGACTGGCTAGGCCACTCCAGGACCTTGAAATGCTTCTTACGAAGCCACTCCTTCGTTGCCCAGGCAGTGTGTTTGGGATCATTGTCATGCTGAAAGACCAAGCCATGTTTCATCTTCAATGCCCTTGCTGGTTTTCACTCAAAATCCCACGATACATGGCCCCATTCATTCTTTCCTTTACACGGATCAGTCGTCCTGGTCCCTTTGCAGAAAAACATCCCCAAAGCATGATGTTTCCACCCCCATGCTTCACAGTAGGTATGGTGTTCTTTGGATGCAACTCAGCATTCTTTATCCTCCAAACACGACAAGTTGAGTTTTTACCAAAAAGTTCTATTTTGGTTTCATCTGACCCTATGACATTCTCCCAATCCTCTTCTGGATCATCCAAATGCTCTCTAGCAAACCTCAGATGGGCCTGGCTTAAGCGGGGGACATGTCTGTCACTGCAGGATTTGAGTCCCTGGCGGCATAGTGTGTTACTGATGCTAGCCTTTGTTACTTTGGTCCCAGCTCTCTGCAGGTCATTCACTAGCTCCCCCTGTGTGGTTCTGGCATTTTTGCTCACCTTTCTTGTGACCATTTTGACCCCACGGGGTGAGATCTTGCGTGTAGCCCCAGATCGAGGAAGATTATCAGTGGTCTTGTATGTCTTCCATTTTCTTACAATTGCTCCCACAGTTGATTTCTTCACACCAAGCTGCTTACCTATTGCAGATTCAGTCTTCCCAGCCTGGTGCAGGTCTACAATTTTGTTTCTGGTGTCCTTTGACAGCTCTTTGGTCTTGGCCATAGTGGAGTTTGGAATGTGACTGTTTGAGGTTGTGGACAGGTGTCTTTTATACTGATAGCAAGTTTAAACTAAATACTTTTTTGCCCCTCTGTAGCTATAAAGATAAAACAGCAACATCCATTTTTTAATGTTTGTAGAATAGGTTGCACAAATGTAAAAAATATTTCAAAAATTGTTGGAAAAAACATTTGTACACTTGAAAATACAAGATACCAGGCAAGGCTAGTTCAGCCGGCACACAATAGAAAGTGTTGCTCTCTCAAGAATCGAACCTGTATGGAAGGCTGTCCTTAACCACTACACCACAGAGCAGTACATTTGGTGGGTACAGCCTCATACGTCTACCCTGAACAAATCCTCTTTTGCTATTGGCTGTTTTAACAGCTAGTTGGCCATTTGTGAATGATATTGATACAGTTAAAAATGTCTTACTAAGTTTACCACCACCACAAATAGTGTATTTTTTTCACCCCAAATGAAAAGTAACTTTCATCAAGTGAGAATCATGGAATGTACCAGAAATTGGCACAATACTGTATAACCGTCATTTATTGCAGCCCACAAATAAAATCTATAAATGTCATTGCTTTCAATATATTAGAAATTACGTCTTCCACTTGAGAGACACTGTCTTTAACCACCATGGTCTTACACGTCTTAGCAGCCACTAGACACCATTGAGCATTGTGTTAAACTGACTAACGTTTCTTAATAAGTTTACCTCCATCATAGTGTCTATGAACTGTATGGCTTTTGCCACTGGCTGTTTTTACAGCTTATTAGACAGTAATAGGCTTACTAGTACCTACTAACTTCCTAGGAATCATAAGAACTGAGCAATTTTTAGCGAGATTGGAGATTAACTTTTCCATTCCAGAAACAGTATACAGTTTTAGTTAAGGCTTCCTATAACGGAACTGCTGTTTGTTGTAGCCAGCAAATGTGTTTGTCTATCCTGACCCATGCAAGGAAGTATACCTTGAAAAGCCACCAAAAACAGTCGCAATATAAGCATAAACTGTTTTATTTCTGGCTTACTATAATGTAGATACTGAAGGTTTTAGCCAACAAAGCTTTCATCTATATTTAATTATTCATAATGCACACTTCGCTTTGCCTGTGAGGAGAAAAACGTTTTGCAAACTTATAATTATGTTTGCAGTTGTATAAAAATTCACATAATTGTATGTAATTTCATATTTGGAATGATGCATTTGCACAGCATTGCTTTTCTGACCAATGAAATGAATGTATCATGTTTTCACATTTTAACCAATCTGAGTTGATTCTGGAACACCAGTGATTAAACATGATAGGGATGCTTTGCAGAGGTAAAACAAGACTCTGCATGGTCGGCTTCTACCAGCTCGTACCTCAGCTGTTGATACTATACCAAACCTTTTATCAGTTAGTTCAATGTGACAATGCATTTGAAAAGTACAAAAAACTGTTTTGAAAAAAAACAACAAACGTTATAGTAATTAGTGAGGAATTGACATGGCAAGTTACCTACTGAAACTGTACCATGTTCTCTGGAGCAGAAAGTATCAAAGAGGTATCACATTAAGTCATAACCTTTTGCCAAACAGTGATGACAGCCCTTGCAGATTAAACAAATGTGTTGAACAAATGTGAACACATTAAATTAAAAAAATGTATGATGTGAACCATATTAAACTGGAATGTATACATTGATCATGCAAAGGCAATTTATATTATTCCCGTTGTAAATATCCATTTCAAAGGCTTAAACGGTAGTAGTCGTGTAAGTTCCTTGCTAGACGCTAGATTTACATTTGAGTAATTTTACTAGTAGGCTCCAATAAAACTTTGCATTGATTTAGCTAGGTGGAAAAATCTACTAAAAGGTTTGTTATCCCATTAAAACTGAGGTGGGCTATGATAAACCGACTGTGCTTAGCCATGTTTTATTTGGTTGAAAGGTGAAAACGCGTAGAGTCCTCATGGGTATTCCTGCTTGCAAAGGCTGTGAAACATACTACTGCAGACTCTGATATACAAAAATATTCTAGTGAAATTTTAAGGTAAAACTGAGCGTCTATATTTTAAATTGGCCAGTGTTATTATGGGTTGCATGATTCTAAATATCAGGTTAGTTACAATTATGCACATTGTTATACAACTACAAAAGTAAAATTCGTAAATATTTTTTTTACAATTGTGCAACCATTTCTACAACAAAAAAACATTCTGTTGTTTTACCTTCATATAAATCTTGAATATAATACCTGTTTGTGTTTAGCCCACTTTCCCAGCAAGGTAGACAAAAATACTAATAGCTTATATATTCCACTACTTCTTAGCTGATTAAATCAGAAAAGATTATGAGAATGTCTAACCAAACTCAAAATACTTCAACCGGAGTAACCATGATAAACCGAGGTGAAATCAGTTTATATTCGAGATTCAACAGACATTCATTTCCGTTCCTCCGTTCAGGCTCCATCCACATTTAGGGACAGAAATATAATCATTTTAGACTCTCATCAACATCAATCCCTATGCTAAATACAATACCACATTTCATTTTGTCAAAAAGATCTTTATTGATTTATCACTAATCAATATAACAATGGAGGCATGCTAATTATTCCTTCAATATCTTTTTCAATGATTTTCAAAGGAACTTCTAACCTGATATTATTCTAAGAATAAGTGGCATGCTTGTTCAAGCCTTGTTTTGTTAGAAAAACTATTGATTTATTAATAATCAATCAATCAGTGGAAACACCTCTATTTCTGTATTTCTTCAAACTTTTTCAATGATTATCATAGAAACTTCAAACCTTGTGTATATTATAATAGAAATAGCTGGCCTACTTACTCAAACGTTGCAGTACTTAGTTGTATATGCTGTGATTGTGCCAGGGAAAAAGGGTCAGTCTGAATTCTGAGATATGGTCATTTCTACAGTGTCCTGTTGAATCTTAAAATAACCAAGTCCTTGGGCTGTGTTTTAGGATTACCTGGTCTGATGTTTCTTAGTCTACCTGGTTGATCAACACCGTGATGATGGGCCATCTGGTCACCCGTCTTTGTACACCTGGTTGTGCAGCTTATCTGGATTCTGCCTAAAGACTCAGCCCATCTGTATTTACTGACCCACCAGTAAGTGCAACATGTAAAAAAATATAGTAGGGTGCCTTCCTGCTCCACCACCGGATGCTGCTACTTGTAATAGCCCCACACGCAGACACTATCCTTGCCCATATAAGATTAACTGGTGTCTGTTCTGCAGCAAAGGACAGTAGAAGCGTGAGGGACACTCAGAGATGGTCATAATCACCATCCTGAACCTCGCAGTTGTGCTCTGTGCCAAAGGGAGGATTGCCTCCTGTGTGCGGGGAAGGACTGCGCACTGCTGGACATAAAACCTTGAATGGGGCTTTTTTCCAATAAAGATTAAAGATTTTTGGGTGGCTGTGAGGTAGTGTTGGGGAAGTATACTTGTTAGTTTGTCATTTTTTACCATTCATTTAATTCACTGCTACCTCATACATTCTACCTCAAGTGGGACTTATTTTATGTGATCATCATTAATCTACCTCATTTAATCTAATGGAATCTCTATTATTCTACATCATGGGGGTGGATGTTTAGACCAGTCTTTAAATGAATCTTTTCTTTGTAACTCATTTTGAAACACCATATTTTGCAAGTCTCAAGAAAATAAATCTGCACACGCTTACACACACACACCCATGTCCCACTGATTGGTAGGGTTGGTAGGTCTTTTACTTCCCTTCAGCCTGAAAGGGGGGGAAAGGTTTGGGTTCCAGCCTCTGGGGACGACGGTTGACAAGGGTTCAGTGTTAAGATGGCGGAGTCGATTTCGACTTTCGTACGGGGACTGAGAGCTCCTCCTGACCCGTCGCTCTCAGGTCTAAATTTGTGTGGCTTTGGTGAAGTCACAAAGGGGGGGATATTTCTATAAAATGCATAAATACCTTATGCTTATGAAAATATTAATGTGCAATGTATAATCACATAGTTTTATTATAAACATATTCATGTGGAATCCACACACACAGAAAATGACTTCTGGGATAGGACGAATTACACATACAGACGATTTCTATGTATGTACTTTATATTGAGAGATAGTCATGAGCAAGCTGTTACCATGTGCCCAGAGAGTGGCGTTTCTAAAGTATACTGCCTTTGTATCCGCTGTGGGGGTGTCCTGAGTGTGGGCCATGTGCTTATCATAGAGTGTACTTTGTGGACATTGATGGACGTGGCGTGATATATGGACGTTCTGTATAAAAGCCATGGTCAGGACTCAGAAAGTCGGTGGTGTATCTGCAGAAAAACCTGGCTTTGATGTCTGTCATTACTGCATGATTTTCATTAAAGTGTATTGGATTCACATAGTCCTGAGTCGAAGTGCATTTGTTTTAGAAAAGAGTGGTTGATTTTCCACGACACAATCAGTGTTCAATTGTAAATGAGTGTTGACAATCTTTCAAGCAGTAGTAAAAAACACATTTCTAGGAATGGATTGGGTGGACAACCTGGCAGAGTTTCTTATGAAACAGAAGACGGGCCTGACCCTCAACTACCAGTAAAATGTTTTAATGTTCTAGTCCATTTTTCTTATATATGAGAATCACATGAATGCCTGGACCTGTTTAGCACACATATTTGGGGTTAAGGTTTTTTTCTTAAAATCTAACATCAGCAACTTTGTCAGACTGGCAGAACAATTAAAACTCCCCAGTCTAAATAAAATGTATTAAAGTGTGAAATGTGCAATTTACATTAGTGAGGAAATGAAGATCTTAATGTTAACTATCGCCTGATTAGTAGTATAGAATTACAAACTGGGTTGTTCAAACACAATGGTGATTAACTATAAGTTAGTAACAGGTTTATAATAGTAGAAATGTAGGACGTTTCAGGTAAATGGCCGATATACAATGTAAAGGACAGTATCCAGGCGTTCTGCATCAAATTGTGCCTTAGATCAGACCAAATTTGCCATATATTGGTCATATACTACACCCCTTTCTGTCCAATTACTGAAACATCTTACATTATTTATTATTATGAGACTAATTAAGTATGAATATTGAAGAATGACTGACAAACAAAAAGATCATTAAAATTATTTTATTAAATATGGAAACACATTAAATGCATGTCAGACATACAATACTGACCATAAGTCCCATGATAATGACTGAGTCTGTATATGACAAACTTGTATCCAACAACAGGATAGCATTCATCCAGACTGGGAAACAGTTGCAGTAAATGAAATAGATAAAACAGGCTGATATTCTCTATGGGATTTAGAAAAGATGAATATGGGGGTAGGTACAAAACTACAAATTGTGGATGACTTGCAAACCAGTTTTGGACCAGAACAGCGCAGTGAAAACTAACATTGTATAGCCTGGTAAAAACTTTACTACACTAAAGCAGTGATTGGTTAGTAATCAGTTAAGCAATTAGTGTTTGCATATGTGAGGAGCTTTTGTGTGTGACCTGGTGAATAAGTGTAGCATTTTGATTGGTTGTGTTTGGAAAAGGAAAGCAAGTCACTTCCTGTTAGATTTCTGTGTTTTAGGTTGAGAATTGTTTTATGCAATGTGTTTTATGCAATTGTCAACTGAGTCAAAGGCTAAGAAATAGCTTATGGTTTTGGATATTTTGTGAGTAGTTTTGCACTTTGAGTGAGAGGTTTAAAAAATTGTGTGACATGAAGAGATTTTGTTTGTAAGCACTTGGAAAAAACTGTAATATACTGGCCTCCATGACGAATGCAAAGAACTATATTTCACCCAGGACAACAGTTGCAAAATGTTTCATCTGTTAAATTGTTTCAGAATCCCTAATGTAACTCTGAAATTATTTGTAAATTTGACCCTAAACCCTGAGCCAGAAATTGACTTTACTGTCATGGGGACATGCATCGATTAATTATTACAATTTGGACTCTTAATATGTTCATCCGGCACAGGGTGTTTTGTAAAATCACTTTGTGACAACTGCTTATGTAAAAAGGGCTTTATAAAATACATTTGATTGATTGATTGGTTTATTAGGAGGTTAGTGTTAGTTAACCAGTTTCTGCGGTTTCATTTAATCTGGTCACACGCCATGAGCTTGGTTTGTGTAGTTTTGCTCATGAACTAGTTGCATTCGATTGCTACAACTCATCCCAAACTGACCAGTTGAGATGGATTTGGGATGATTTGGACTGCAGAGTAGAAGAAAAGTAACCAATAGGTGCTTAGCATGTGTGGGAACACCTTCAAAACAGTTGAAAAGTCGTTCCAGGTGAATACCTCATGAAATTGGTTGAGAGATTGCAAAGACTGTGGAAAGCTTTAATCAAGGCTATGGATGTCTAATTTGAACTGAAATCTTCGAGGGGGAAACATGAAAAATAAATCTTTACAATAGCCTGATTGCATTTGTGTGCACACCCTCTCATAACTGGAGATGTGGCTGTGTTCAGAATTAACAAATCATATTCAAACTCATGTTATATAGAAGTCATTACACACATGCCCTCATTTAAAGTGACATTGATAAATCACAAATAAAGTTCAGCTGTTCTAGTAGGATTTTCCTGAAATTTTCTTATTTGCATCTCAGAGCAAATAACATGGTCCGCAGAGAGCTTCCAAAGCATCAGAGGGATCTCATTGTTAAAAGATATTCAGGAGAAGGGAACAAAATAATTTCCAAAGAATTAGATATACAATGGAACACAGTAAAGACAGTCAACATCAAGTGGAGAAAATATGGCACAACAGAAACATTACCAAGAACCGAACATCCCTCCAAAATCAATGAAAAGAGAAAAACTGGTCACGGAGGTTTCCAAGAGGCCTACAGCAACATTGAAGGAGGTGCAGGGATTTCTGGCAAGTACTGGCTGTGTGCTACATATGACAATAATGTCCCGTATTCGTCATATGAATGGGCTATGGTGTAGGGTGGCAAGACGGGTGCCTTTTCTTTCAAAGAAAAACATCCAAGCCTGGCTGAAGTTTGTAAAAACAAACATCCAGTCTCCCAAAGGCACGTGGGAAAATGTGTTATGGTCTGATGAAACCAAGGTGTAACCAAAAGGAATGTTTGGTGCAAAAACAATACTGCACATCACCAAAAGAACACCATACCCACAGTGAAGCATGGTGGGGCCAGCATCATGCTTTGGGGCTGTTTTTTTCATCTGGAACCGGGGCCTTAGTCCAGGTAGAGGGAATTATGAACAGTTGCAAATACCATTCAATTTTGGCATAAAACCTTCAGGTGTCCATTAGAAGGATGAAGAGGAATTTCACCTTTGAGCACAACAATGACCGAAAACACACATCCAGAACCAGAAAAGCATGGCTTCACCAGAAGAAGATTAACATTTTGGAGTGGCCCAGTCAGAGCACAGACCTGAATCCAATTGAACATCTGTGGGGTGATCTGAAGAAGGCTGGGCACAGGAGATGTCCTAGCAATCTGACAGATTTGGAGTGCTTTTGCAAATTAAAGTAGGCAAATATTGCCACGTCAAGATGTGCCATGCTAATAGATTCCTACCCAAAAAGACTGAGTGTTGTAATAAAATCAAAAGGTGCTTTAACAAAGAATTAGTTTAAGGGTATGCTCACTTATGCAACCGGGTTATTGAGTTATTTATTGTTTATGCCACCACCCCTGTCTGTCTTTGGTGAACTATTTATGTTTTACTTAATGTAGTTTAATACTGTGGAAAAGCTATATACACCCCTGAATTAATAACAATGTGAAGACCCGGGAGGATCTTCTTTTCCAACTTCTACAGTATTGCTCAGGGGCTTTCTGGCATGTTCGGGGGCTTTCATGCAGGCACTGCTTGCTTCAAGTCCTTCCAGAGCATGAGATCTGGGCTTTGACTCTGACATTTCATTACCCTCAATTTCTTCTATTTGAGACATTCTTTTGTAGCTTCACCTTGTGTGTTTCAGATTATTGTCCTGTTGCAAGATCCCAGTTCAGCTTCAGCCTTTTGACAGATGGCGTAAATTTCTCAAGAATTCTCTGGCACAATAAAGAATTCTTAGTTGACTAAATGATGACAAGCTGGCCAGGTATTGAATCAAAGCAGCCCCAAACCATAATACCACTGTCTCCATGCTTTATGATTGGTATGAGGTTCTTTGTTCAAAGGCAATGTTTCAATTTCTGTCTGCCATTGCAGCCAAACAGTTCTACCTATACTTATAAACCCATCTTGACAGTAAACATAGTGCTGATTTAGGATCATGTGATGAATAATTTAAGCAAAACTGATCCTAGGTCTCACACTTCTACATTTGAATGCTTTATACACAAATCAACCAGGTGTACTCTAAGCATGTATCAATTTGAAACTGTTTTACAAGTTACAATCTCAGAGACACCCTCAGAGACCTCAGAGAAAGGTCAGAGCTAGTGGAGTTAAAAAAAAACTGGGGGCAATTACAGTTAACCTGCCTTTCTCAAGGGCTGAAATAGGCAGCTTACAATTAAGAAAAAAATTGGCATAATCTATTTTATAATCACGAATTAAAGGTGAATATAATAACTGAAATGGAAATGTAGTCCTCCCACGCTTTGATTTCTCAAATTGTGGCAAATAACAAATGCAGCGACCTCTGTTGGCTCAATGAGGGAAACTGAATTGACTACTTTTTCCAGCATACTACATTACCCAGGTGTCCGAGAAATCTAAGTACCAACCTAGCCCAGCACATTTGCTAAAAGCTCTCTACAGATAGAATAGACATTTCATGAATAGAGCGACTCCTTTATTGGAACCTCGTAGACACGTTTCTGCACAGTATATTTATCTGAACCTTTCCCAACTGTTGCGTGTGCGATCTGTCAGTTGTTGAAAGTTGTCTTTGTCCATATGTAATATAATGTTAATAATGACATGTACAGTATTGAACAGTGAAACTGAAAGACGATATTTTCACTTCAACTTACGTTAGCTCGCGGCTGTACTTCAATAAGGTAATGTCACTTCATGGTTGTTGTTAGCTTGCTATTCTATAAACAAGCGTAGTGTGTATTGGCTCTAGGTTCTGTAACTGGCTCATTTATAGACTGCCGTGCATCTAGTTAGCTACATTGGTTAGTGGTCATTTTTATATCAATAGCTGTGCTTTTGTAGCTTTACATGAATTACTGCAATCATTTGAATATGTATGCTGTTGACAATCCTGGTTGTTGCAAATGTCATCACATACTGTAGCTAGTTAACGGACGTTAGCTAGCTAGGCAGTTGTTATCCAGCTACAGTAAATTGTTGTTAGCTGCAATTAGCTAAGTTCGCTAACTAACCGTTGCTAGAAACTAAATACGGTTCATTGATTGAATTGTCTTTTCGAGTTATTTTTTCTAGTGAATGTGTCTAACTAAATTATATTGACAACGTGAAACCAAACTCCATCTTCTTTTTAGTTGTTATTGATTTGCCTTAACAGTAGTTATAGTGAACATAGTTATTATAAGTTGTGTTTTTAATTATGTTACCCTGCATTTCCCTGTCACCCAGACACTGTGCCACGCGCGTGTCTCTGCTCCTGTGATACAACTGGTAAACATGTCCATGTTCAGCACGGGCATTCTGGTTCTCACATCTCCACTCCACACCCTCCCCTTGCGCATTGCCCCAGTGCTCAGCTCAGCAGCCCAGGTGGTGGAGCGCACTCTCTACGTCCATTTCCACCCAGGTCTTAACCTAGGTGCCAGTGTGGGTCAGCCCAGGCCTGTATTCATCCCGCCAGTGGTGGACCTATCCAGCCTTATCACTGGGCTCTACAGCAATGCTGCCAATGTGTGCGCCCACCTGGATGTACGGGTGCTCCTCACCAACGTACGCGCCCAGCCCAACAACACCACAAGTCCAGGGACAGGTGTGTCTGGGGGAGCGGCTAACCCCTTCCCCTCTCCGCAGCCCCTCTCCCACTCCCCTGAGGTTGTGCTAACAGACTTCGCCCTGCAAGACCCGGGGCAGTCTCCACTGGTAGCCCAGTGTCTGCAGAGATATGCTGGCAAATGTTATGTCTGCAAGCCTGGCTTGGCCTCTGTGCTGCTACACCCACAGCTGGAGAAGGTGGAGGAGGTGGACAAGGTCGAGGAAGGGAGCGTTGGTGGATTAGAGCCCATGAAGACCTATAGTGAGGTGGTGGTAGGGGGAACATTTGACCGTCTCCACGGGGCACACAAGACACTGCTAAATATCTCATGCCTCTTGGCGAACAAGCGGTTCCTTATCGGTGTGTGTGACCAAGACCTGCTGAAAAGTGAGTGACATTTCGTGTAATATCAGTGGTCGCTTGCTTTGTAAACTAATAAGCACTTAATTAGTAAAGTAATGTCTTTGGGCATTATTTCAGTAGGTCTCCATCTACATATTTGGCATTTAGCAGCCACTACTATCCAAAGATGCTTACAGTTGTATCCAGTCAAATTAGGATGAAGTGCCTGGTTAAAGTGCAAAATAACAGTTAGACTCCTTGCTAGTGCAGAGATTTTACCTTCAGGTTACTCATCAAACTTTCTAAGAACTAGGTATTCCAATACGCATAAATGGCCCTCTGGATACACAAGTCATTTCTTACAGCATTTTGGCATTATCTTTTTAATCATATATTATTTATGATGAGCCTACTGTAACTCAACGTTAAATGGTGCTGATTTACAAAAACATTTACTTCGCCTTCTTCCCCTCACCTGTCTTTAGAGAAGGTGCTAAAGGAGCTAATCGAGCCCTACGCCCTGCGAGTGCAGCACCTCAGAGAGTTCCTGCAAGACGTCAAGCCTTCGCTGCAGTATGAGATTGTGCCCCTGTCGGACCCCTTTGGACCCTCCGTCATCGACGCTCAGCTGGAGTGCATTGTGGTCAGTGAGGAGACCCGTAAAGGGGGCGAGGCTGTAAACAAGAAGCGGCTCGAAAATGTAAGTGCCCCTTTAAAATGTAATTGTGCCTTTAGTCTTACCAGCTTTACCCTTTGCTGAGTCTGGATATGTCTTTATTTTATATCTGGCTACCTGTTGTTTGTGTTTACACTGGATTATGCATTGTTCTCATGTGGTTTTGTATAGTTTATGTTCACACCTGGTTATGCATTTTTTACATCTGGCTTTTTGTTGTATGTGTTAACACCTGGTTAGTTATTGTTTATATCTGGCTACGTGTTGTTTGTGTTTGCACCTGGTTACGCATTGTTTACTTCTGGCTCCAAATTGTGTTGAGTGAAGCCAAACTACCCATGTTCGATTTGTTATGTCTAGCTTAGTCTCTGATGTCTTCAACTGTCTATGCTATTAGGGTCTTCCAGGGCTGGTGCTACATGAAATCCAGTTACTGAAGGATGCCCACCACACCGAGATAGAGGAGGAGAAGATCAGCTCCTCCAGCCTCCGCTCGCGCCTCCTAGGCACCCTCCTCGCAGAACCAAAAGTACATCACCTTCTTGCCTCTTATGAGCAGTCATGCACACATTTCTATTTGGTATTTGTTGGTAGAAAGTTTGTTGGCGACAGAGTGTAGTTGTGTGTGCTCTCATTGAGAATTTTCAACAATGCACTTATGAAAAACACTGATTTTGTACGTATTTCGGAAGTTCTCTTGGACTTGTGCATTAAATGAAACTGGCAAAACATAAGGCTACTTTAGCCATTTTAGTCTTAATGTCATAAGTCGGGTCTGTGTCCAGGTTGGCACCTCTGTAAAGTATACTACTTTCGACTGGGTATCTTGTCCAAAAGTAGTCCAGCATGAAGGCAGTAAGATTCCATTCAGGATGCAAACAGGGCTATTGGAGTACAACAATTTGTTACCTCTGGAAGATTACTAGGGTCAATAATAATAACCCTGTTAATGCATGTAGTCTTTTTGTTCCAGTTGAAATCAGCAGGATAGGTAAGCATTCATTTTAACTGGCAGCACATTGTTGGAATACATTATATATCACAAGGTATTTTTGCCAGACCGTGCTAGCGGAGCTCGCCAAGAAAAGCGTATGTCTCTGTCTGAGTGACTGACTGACTCACTACCCAATGTTAAAGAGCGTAGTGATTAAAGACACAGACTGCAACGTAGGGGACCAGCGTTTGATCCTTGCCATGGACAGAACAAATTTGGCATTAGGATTTGTTCACTGGCTACAAGCTTCAGTCCCTACATTATAGTAAGCCTAAAGTAAAACTGTTTGTGTATTTTGCGATGGACGAATTGCACCAACAATGAACATATTGCTACCGGTTTCGATTTACATAGCATAGTTCACATAGCTTAGTAGTTAGCTACACTGAAGAATATTATAAAACACAACACTTTTGTGCTTTTGCCCCCATTTATCATAAGCTGAACTCAAAGATCTAAGACTTTCTCTATGTACACAAAAGGCCCATTTCTCTCATATTGTTCACAAATCTGTCTAAATCTGTGTTAGTGAGCCTCCCAAACATGCTCAATGGGTGACATGTCCAGTGAGTATGATGGCCATGCAAGAACTGGAATGTTTTCAGCGCACAGGAATTGTGCACAGATCCTTGCAACATGGAGCATTAGCATGCTGCAACATGAGGTGATTTTTGTGGATTAATGGAACAATGGGTGTCAGAATCTCGTCACGGTATCTTTGTGCATTCCAAACAGCCCTGGTGGACATTCCTGCAGTCAGCATGCCAATTGCACGCTCCCTCAACACTTGTAACATCAGTGGCATTGTGCTGTGTGAAGGAAATGCACATTTTCGAGTGGCCTGTTATTGTGGCCGGCCTAAGGCATATCTGTGCAGTACTCATGCTGTCTTATTGGCGTCTTGATGTGCCAAACCTGTGAGATGGATGGATTATCTCAGCAAAGGAAAAGTGCTCACTAACACAGATAGTCAGACAGATTTATGAACAATATTTAAGAGATATAGGCCTTTTGTGTACATAGGTCTTAGATCTTTCAGTTCAGCAAAAACAAAAGTGGTGTGTTTATAATTTTCTTCAGTTTGGCTAACTACAACACTATGTAAACTAAGCAATGTTAATCAAAAACGGTAGCAATATGTTCATTGTCTGTGAAATTTGTTCATTGTAAAAAACCCATAAACAGTTTTACTTTAGGCTTTACTTAAGACAAAAACAAAAGTGTTGCGTTTATATAATTTTGTTCAGTGTATGTGAACTGTCACTGTTTTCATTATCGGTACTGTATAGCTATTAGCTAGCCATCTACAGTGATCTCTTCCCTTGTTGGTTTGATTGTCGGGAACTTATAATGTTGGGAACTAGTTTTGCTTGTTTATGCCCGCGCCTTCACCCCTGCTGCCTATCCCGTCTGCTCCGATGCAGGACACGCCCCATCTCCCCCTGATACCCTATATAATTGGCCTGACTGGGGGGAGTGGCAGCGGGAAGAGCTCCATCGCCCGGCAGCTGGAGGCTCTGGGCGCGGCCCGCATCGACAGTGACCAGCTGGGCCATGAGACGTACCGGCCAGGGGAGGTAGTCTACAACATGGTGTTGGAGGAGTTTGGACAAGGTGTGGGTGGCTCCTCCTTCCATGGAGACCTATTCTGTAGAAGAGAAAATCGATTATATGGTTGTACTGTCATGTTTTTATTGTCATGTTTTTAACTCCACCAGATCTCATGAATGAGGACAAAACTATCAACAGACGTGCACTGGGCCTGAAAGTTTTTGGAAACAAGGTATTGTTTGTGTATGGCATGTCTGTAATACAATATTCATATTACTACATCAATATTAATATTTAAGCAAACAATATTTGATGCACAGATGCTCAATGACTTATACATTAATTATTGAAAGTTAATGTACTTGCACTTAGCATTTATATTTTTAATGTCAGTAAAATGGACAATATTGGAAGAAACATACATATATTTGTGATCAGTCGGTTTTTGTGTACATCAAACTTTTTTTTATTTGGGCAGTAATGTGAGATGATGGCATTAGATCTGTAAATAATTTAGTTTACTGATATTCTGTTGCTGATGTTGCAGGAGCGGTTAAAAGCCCTCACCGACATTGTGTGGCCTGAGATTGCTTTACGGCTCAAGCAGAGGATCCAACAGGCACGAGAGGAAGGTATGTTTCCATCTGTGTGGCACACATCAGCTGTTGTGTCCATGCGCCGTTCCTCCCAGGGTTAAGGGTCAACACAGTCTGCCCTTTGACCCCACCAGGTAAACAGGTGTGTGTAGTGGACGCGGCTGTGCTACTGGAGGCTGGCTGGACGGACATTGTGCATGAGGTGTGGGTCGCCGTCATTCCAGAGGAAGAGGTAAGCAATCCATTTCTGAACTGTGAACGTTTGAGGATGTGAACATCCCAGTAAAATCCATGCTTGTTAATGTAAGACACCTTTTAGATTTGTTTCTGTACCTAAGAAAACAAATTCTGCCAAACACCAGTGATCTATCCATTTCTGTCTTTAGAACAAATAAACCCAAGTTGATAAAAAAAAAGGATTTTCATATTGTGCATTTTTCCTTATGATGATGTGTTTGTGTTTACCACTAGAGCTCTTTCCAGTTCCGGGCTCTTAACAAATACACACCCAGAATTTAATTGAGCATTAGACAAATAACAAGACTAAAGTTCTAGGTTAACCAAAATAATGTATTAAGCAGACGTACTTCTCATTCAACAAATTCAACCTAGTTCAGAAGAGAAAAGGCACCTGGTTTCACAGTCCCTGTAACTGTACGTTTTGGTACGCACCCACAGGCGGTGTCTCGGATTACGGCAAGGGACGGCATCAGCCAGGAGGACGCTGTGCGGCGGCTGCGGAGCCAGTGGTGCAACGCGCGGCAAGTGGAACAGGCCAACGTTGTGCTCTGCACTCTGTGGGAGCCGGAGATCACCCAGAGACAAGTGAGAAGTCAGAGGAATCGCAGTCAACACACATATCCATTTCTCTGATTATAATTATCATCCCTGAATTCCACCAACCTGACTCCAGTAGCCACATCATAGGCGGAAATCCCCGGGGCGGACATGACCCCCCCCCCCATCCTGGGGAAAACTATCATTTGTCCCCCGATTATATAACTGTAAGCATAACAATGTTCTTTCAGTAATATTAATAAGATGCAATTAAAGCACTTGTGCTGATTATAGACAAATAATAGCGCGTTTTAGCTTTCAAACCTTTGTGACACCCCTGCCGTTTTCCTTGCAATGGTTTGATCCACTGTCCCCAGCCCTCAGCAGTGGTACATCGTGTAGGTACAGTGTGTGTGCGAATCTGACAGTCTTTTGTTGGTGAGTGACTTTCAGTAAGTAGTTCAAACAAAGACATTTCTTTACTTCTACCACTCAATACAATAAAACACATTTCTAACCGTCACCAACCTTCATTTTCTCTGCATTGACTTACAGATCACACTCGTTAGCTAGCTGATGTTTGCTAGCAAGCTACAGTAACACCAACCAGCTTTTGCAGCTGTTTGAAATTAAAGTACATAAAAGAAGCTTGCAGAGCAGTGTATGTAGTGTTCCTTAGCTGGCAAGGTGACAGTGTTCATGTCAACTGTCTGAAAGGCACTCAATGCATTTAGCTAATGTGAGATTAATCCAGTAAGTAATTTTTTATGTTGGTAGGGTTCACACACAATAGCTAAAATTGCAGAGCTACAGTCGCAAACAAACCAATTGTGCACACTAAAACAGTATTTACAGCAGTACTTATATATAATTCTAATTGATCCCTCCAAACCTGATATCTGATATCAGATATGCAACCCGGCCACACTATTTGGAAATGCTAGAATTGAAAAATGAGCCAGGACAGTGCAAAAGCTAAAGGTATCACAGAGAAAGTTATGGAATTCATCGTCTTCAATGACCATCCTTTCTCCGTTGTAGAGGACGTTGGTTTCCGAAGGCTGCTATAGCATTAAACTGCACTACACACTGTTTTTTTTCCGATGTGTGTTCACCAGAAATATACAATGTTGGAGCTACACACGTAGAAAAGCCTCTGGCCCATGAAAACTTAGCTATCAGCTTTACAACAAACATTTGGAGCTGTGATGTAAGCCCGATGTGTATGCTCAGTCTCACTGCACAATGGATAGTAAGGGTATGATGCTGGCACGTAAAAGGCACGGTTTGGTACAGTGTAAAGACATGTAAAACACATCTTTTCATTTATTATAAACTTGTAAACAGGCTAATTGACCATAAATCTCTGATCAAAGGTTTGTCTTGTCATTTGCTTTTGCCATATTTATTTACAAAGCTGTATCACATGCCAGACTAGTTGCTAAGTTAAGGCTCCAAGATCCGTCTCTGGGGGGAAACTGAGTTTAGAATATTAGTTACACACACAAAAAAGTACCAGTAAAACTACACTATATTAATTCAGATCACAACACAATCACAAATGTATTGGCCCTGTAGACTGGTTTGCATCTGCGTACCTTTCATTAAAAAAAAAATACCCCACATGTCAAATTGTTGTCCTTTTATCCTATGTCTGAATTCGGTATAAAAGAGTAATTATAATTTTTTTAAATATGGAAAAATATTTGAAATTAGTAGCCTCATCAGAAGCAACATTTGAATTTACGATGGTAGAAAGTTACAGAAATGTCAAAACATCGATATCTGTATTGGCATTGGCCAGTTATGTTATATGAACATCAGCTATTGGTAAGCATCCGTTGGTGAGTTGGCATCATTTGCCGATGATAACTGATGATTAAATTGTCTGCTAGCCTCTCTGCTAATTGTCCGGCATTAGCATTGAACTGCATTCAGTCATTTAAAACAGCTACATTTAATTATCAGACAAGCATTTTGGAACAAAAACATCACATGCCCTGCATATACCATGGTAATTCTCTTGAAAAAAGAAAATATTGTTAAATGACCAGTCTGCGTCAATAGGATCTACAATTCACTGGACATTTCACAGTTGAAATGTGTTGAAAATTTGTCTATTGTCTTCATTAGAAATGTTAGAATTTTTTTACGTCGTGTAAATCAACCCTCACACTGTCTTCTTTCATATTTCAATTCAAGGTACAGAAGGCATGGGATCTCCTTCAGAAAAGGATCCAACAGAGACTGGAAAGAGCAAAGCCATCGTCCTGAGCCTGAAATGGACACACACTACCACCCATCTGAAGTATCACACCACCTGAACAGTAGAGACTAAGCCCAAGGGACAAGGGTAGCTCTGAAATTCCCAGTGATGTAGTCATGATAAGGACAAGGGTAGCTCTGAAATTCCCAGTGATGTAGTCATGATAAGGACAAGGGTAGCTCTGAAATTCCCAGTGATGTAGTCATGATAAGGACAAGGGTAGCTCTGAAATTCCCAGTGATGTAGTCATGATAAGGACAAGGGTAGCTCTGAAATTCCCAGTGATGTAGTCATGATAAGGACTTGTGTGATAACAAATGTGATGTCATCATTGATTTCTCACACACTAGTTTCTAATTTCCGTTCATTCACAATACTGTTGAAGAGTGGGCATTTAGCAAGAGACGAAACGAGGCCAGACAATGACGGCTGGATTTAATCCTGACCGCAAAATGCAATGGTAATTTCCAATGTAGTTCGTTTTCTTACAAACTGCAGATTATACTTACAGGAAATGCTGTATTCTTCGGATTCTCTTATAATCAGATTGAATCGAGTCTTTAATGTTAAAACAGTGATTAAGTGCTCTATCAGTAAAAGATTTGGTGTTTAGATTTTAACTTTTCTCATACCAGCTGGTTTTTAATTAATGATGTGTTAAAATGCATTAAGCCGAGATCAGACCATCCTTGTTGTCTTATTGAATGATATAGTATAAAATGCAAATCTGTACTGTAATTGCTCGCGTTTCAGACACAAATGCTTAGATGGGTCTGTATTTTGACATTTATTTTCAAAGGCTTTGAGGCCATCATGTATTTGTTAATATAGCTTTAATTGTTGGGAGAAGAATATACAGAAAAATGCTATTTTGGATGTTTATAAGGAATAGTGGGATTAAATCATTTTGTGTCATTTCTAGAATGAGAGCAAAATAAAACAGGATACTGTTACAAGATTGAACAAAATGATTATTGCCAATGACTGAGAAGGATGCCATACAAACACATGTTATAGCAGTTTGGGAGTTGTGATAAACTTTTTGGTGTTACACTGCCCAAGCCAAAGACTTAAGACAGAGTGAGATGTGCCACTCCATTTTAAGGTGGTTGGTCTGATTTGCTTATTAGCCAGCCTGCGGTCAGGATATCCTGTAGGCATTGGGCACATTCCTCTGGTCAGACCACACAATGCATGAGTGTTTTAGTACATCGGTACATTTTATGTTTAATGTCTGTTCCAATATTGTTTTATCTTCTTTTACGTACTAGATTGTTAACTATACTGCCTTATACATTTCAATGATGGCTTTTATTGTGATAAGGAAAATCTGAGAGCTGCCAGCTAGTGATGGCCAAACAAGGCCTTGTTAGTGTTATTTTAGCAGCAGGATATTATGCTGGAAGCATTTAGATTGTCTCAGACAATCTAGTCTGTAAAAAAGAACAGACATAAACAACATTAGTTAATTTTGAAAAAGAAATTCACAGTTAGCGCTGCTAGCATAATATCCTGCTGCAATAGGAGTACGGAAATTAAGCCTCGTAAGGCCATCACTCAGGGACGCCAACACAAATCCAAGGTCCTGGGACTACTTAACATTCAGGATCCAAACCACGGGTCAAAAAAAGTCATGATATTACCTACCAAAAAACTGATCAGAAACATTGATAAAAAATGTATTCAATTCATAACAGTCACAACCGGCCATTACTTAACTGCTCCACTTTTTTTGACTTCCTCTTGATTTGTACTCCCATTTCTGCTCCTAGTTTTGGTAGCAGTGTTTTAGCCAGATAGCTATTGTAGTTGGACACGTTTATGTTGGTAAAATTAGAGATTTTTGTAAGCTTAAAAAAACTGTTATACAATTAGAAAGCGGTTACATTTCTGGCTTTATCCTCAACCAACAATATGGGACTGATTCAGACCTCAGGTGCCAGGTGAAGGCAATCAACTAGCAGGTAGAACCAAAAACCAGAAGTGTCTCAGCCCTCCAGGACTGGATTTGATTAGCCCTGCTACCAATAATGTATCACCCAGGTAAAAGCACTTTCACGAACTAAGCCAAGAAGGGAAGCATGCCTTGCAGGAGGCAACTGGCTGGAACAGAAGTGGGAGGGAAGTAGAGGCATGCTCCAACAATTATAAATTGATAATCCACTGGCACTGAACAGCTGATTCTTACTGAAGAAATCCTACCAAGTGCAGCTTTAACAAAGTTGTATTGGCACTGATGTAAGGTTTCACTCAGATTGGCTATAGGTGTTAGGGTATCAAGTTCAAAGTTCCAAAGTTTTTTTTGTCATTTGCAATAACAAGTTATGGCAATTCCTACTCCTGACAGTGCAGTTAAAAGTTAAAAAGTAACAGTAGTTATAATATAAAAATAAGAAGATAACGTTCAGTCAATAATAACTATACAACTGTACAACCATAGTGCAATGTAAAAGTGACAGCTGGCATGGGACGATGGATGGAAGGGAAGAAGGGTTCCTGAATTGAGCAGCCTTACAGCCTGAGGAAAGAAACTGTCCCGTAGCTTGTTAGTTTTGGACGGAATACTCCTGTACATTCTGCCTGATGGCAGCTTGGTGAACAGTCTATTGCATGGGTGGCTGGTATCTGTAATGATCCATTTGCTCCTCCTCCTACACCACTCTGTGTCAAGATCCTGCAGGGGTGGCAGGTCAGACCTTGTGATGAGCTCTGCTTTTTTAATCCCCCTCTGAAGTGCTTTAAAGTCGAGGGCGGTGCAGCTGCCATACCAGGCGGTGACACAGCCGGACAGGATACTCTCGATAGTGCATCTGTAGAAGATGGTGAGTATCCTGGAATCCATGCCAAATCTCCTTAATCAGCGTATGAAGATGATCTATTTCCTGGCCTTCACCACCAAGTTAGAGTGATGAGACCAGGTCAAATCATCGCTAATGTTGACATCAAGGAACCAGATGTTGTGAACTCTTTACGGCAGACCCATTGATGTGGATGGGGGCCTGGTCTCCCCGTCGCTGCTTCCTGTGATCAATAATCATCTCCTCCGTTTTGCTGATATTGAGCTGCAGGTGGTTTTCCTGACACCACAAAGTCAGTGACCTTACCTTGTCTCTATAGGATGTCTTGTTGTCAGAAATCAGGCCTATGATGGTGTTGTCGTCAGCAAACTTAACGATGGTGTCGGAGACATGGGTTGCCAGGGAGTACAGGAGCGGGCTCAGCACACAGCCCTGGGGGGAGCCAGTACTGAGAGTCAGTGAGGAGGAGGCTATTCCCATCCGCACCACCTGGGGTCTGCCTGTCAGGAAGTTCAGGATCCATCTGCACATAGTGGGGTAAAGACCCAGATCCCTGAGCTTCACCGCCTGCTTGTGGTCCACAATGCTGTTGAGGGCTGAGCTGTAGTCAATGAACAGAATCCACACATAGGTGTTCCTCTTATCCAGACGAGTGGAGGTTCAGAGAGATGACATCCTGTGTGGATCTGTTTTGTCTGTAGGCAAACTGCAGCGGGTCAAGTGTTACAGACATGGAGTCTGTGATGTGACTTTTAACTAGCCGCTCAAAGCACTTCATGATGATTGGTGTAAGTGCTACAGGGCAGTAGTCATTCATGCAGAGGACTTTTTGCTTTTTTGGCACAGGAACAATTATGGACTTTTTGAAGCAGGTGGGGTCCACTGACTGACGTAGTGATAGGTTGAAGATATCAGTAAAGACATCAGCCAGTTGGTCTGCACAGACCTTGAGTACACAGCCTGAGATGTTATCTGGACCAGGAGCCTTGCTTGTGTTAATCCTTTTTAGGACTTTACAGACGTCTGACCTGGTCATTTGTAAAGGTCAGCCATTTGAGTATCCATGAAGGGATGATGTTCTCAAAGCAACCATAGAAAGAGTTCAGTTCCTCTGGGAGAGAAGCCAACACTTCCCCCACACTACCTGAATAGCCTTTATAGTAAGTGATGGTTCTCAGACCACTCCACATGTTCCTGGTATTGGTGCCAGATGCCTCTCGGAACATTTCCCAGGCTATGGTGAGGAAACGTCCAACGACCTGTTCTGCTGCTTGGACCTGCTTTATAACAGAGCTGCCTTATCCAACCTGACCATAGTACAACTCAGTAACCGAAACAGTGGGGATGTTGCGCGAAATGAAAATAACACCAGAATGCAATGATGTGGAAATTATTTATCCCTATATTTCATTGAAAACTGTATGAAGACAACTTAAACTTCAACAATGAATGGACCTCGTCACTGGCTTCTCGTTTTAGCCTCTGCCTGTAAGCAGGGAGCAACAGTGTGGAAGCGTGGCCTGATACGCTGAAAAAAGGATGGGGGAGGGCCTTACATCCATGATGAAATGAGTAGACATTGTCAAGTGTTCTTCCCACGTGTCGGGATTTTGTGTTTTTTTAAACTTCAACAGGACTTTCTTCGGATTGGCAACATTAAAATTGCCAACAACAATAGATATCCTCCGGGTGTAAACATTCAAGCCTATCGATAACTCAAAAAAGTTCCCAACATTGGCTTGGGAGAGCGGGGATGTACACAGCTGTTAAAATGACTGATGTAAACTCCTGGGTACATAGTGAACAATTCTCATTAAATTGTAAGATGCTCCAGATCAGGAGAGCACCCAGAAGAAATGCAGTCCTTGTCCAGACACTAAAGATTGTTTACCATTAAGCAGCCACCACCCCCTCTGCTTTTAGTGGAATCCAATGTTCGATCCTGAGGATGAATGGATACCCCTTTCAGAGCAGTGGCAACATCTGGGATTGAGTATATTGACTATACTTCTTACTGAAATTTTATTACATGAAAGGTGGTTCTAAGCATTTCTCCACATTTTACTATATACATAAGGGTATAAAATTAATCCCAAAAAAATTTCAACTTCATTGGCTGATCTTTACTAATAAAATGGTTGGTTGGTCAAAGCTAACCGGGTCATCATATTAGACGGTTGTATCAGAGCTGAAAAAGGGTAATGGCATACAAGACCTTTTACCATTTCTGTGAACAGTAAAACAGGCCACCACAGAGAACATCAAACTAGCCAAATGATGAACATTCCGATAAGAATTGCAGTGAAGATTATACAATATTACTTCCTTATAAACAAGATAGATCAAATGTATCTTATCAGCAAGCATGTCTCTGGTAGTATAAAAGTAATTAGTGTTGCATTTCTATTGCATTCTCATGAGACCCAAAAAGAACCTCCACTTAAGAGGTTTGGAACATGGTTGCCCCTAATAAATGACAAGGCCCTAGCCGCGACACTTCCAGCTCTTGTTGATGAGTGGTCTCCAGCGTAAAAATACCAACATAGATGTGAAACGTACTCCTGAACCAGGCCTTAAAAATTGACCATTGCATGTTCTTAATACAGGGGTCCCGGATTTGAGCTAAGTATGCGCAGAATTGGATGCAATACACACCAAACAAGCAGCCTGACATTGCCATCTTTACGATCACCAAAGAAAAGCATAAAATCAAAGTCAACTGGAAGTGAAAAACAGTACCAGCTTATGTGGCAAAATGTGAACTGACCTAAATGATTTATGGCTTCTCCCACAGCATTAGACAAAAGCAATGCTATTGGAAAGCCAACTTCACAATAAAATTAGTGTTGAAGCATAATCTATAATTAACATTTAGAATTGGAAAACATATTGTAATGCCACTTGTGTGTTGTGATTAAGCATTGAGGTCCCAGGCAATTCCTAGGCCAAATATCTGACTAATTCATGCCAGGTTTATAAGGTTGCACGTTTTCAGAGTCATTCAATAGAAAAAGAAACATGAGAAATGCAGTCTTTATTTAGTATTTTAAATTAATACAGTGTGCAAAAATAATTTCCTAAAAACACTAGCAATACAATACACTTTGTCTAAAAATGAGCATAAAATACATTTTCAGAATTAGATTAAAAGCTGACATTAAATGTGTTCATAGCCAATAAATGTCCCAAATGTGCCAGGGTTAGGAATTGACTTGAGACTAGAGGCTTACCATTGGAGCAGACTTTGGCACACAAACTGAAATCCAAAATGCTTTAATAAAAAACATGCAACCTCAATCTGAAAATAGTGCATTAGGACTATGTTTTTACCCAACAAGGGTGAACTTTTACAAAAAAAAACTAAACATTTAGGTGCATAGACACATTACTGGTGGTGAATGTTATATAAACATATTGAATAAAATCAGTGGTTTGAACTTGCTAAACCCCTCCAGTGCTCCTTGTGCTCCCTTTCATGAGAAACACCAGTGAGTAACAGTTTATGGTATAAAAACCATGAGAAGAATCATGCAATGGTGAATATACCCATTGCTGTGTGCTTATCCTTGATGTTTATTTTTTCTGTTGTTGAATCCATTTAAGATGCCCACAAAATCCATGGACAGTTGTGAAAAGCGTGCCTTATTTATTCTCTAAAGAAGCTTTATTGCCTTTCCTACATTTATCCCAAAATTTGAAAGCAACATGGCCAAGTGGCCACAGTTAAAATAAAATAAAAGAACCTAGGGGGACGTTCCAAATAAAAGCACATTTCTGTTGCAAAGGCTTGGAGGTGTGTCCAAAAAAACCCCACTACAATACTCTGGATACAAATGACCAGTCCAGTTGTTCCAATTAATAACACTTTTGAAGACCTTTCAAAGACATGGCTTGCGTTGTAGGCTGCTTCAAGAGTCTCATTATTTAAATTCCTTAAGTTCAAAGTTCCACATTAACTTTGGCAGAGCACATCGCCTCACCCAGGCTGTTGATGGCTCTGCATTTGTAAATGCCAGAGTCTGAGTGTCCCAGGTCAGTCAGGATCAGTGTGCACATGCCGTCATCCTCGTATTCTATGGCAACCTTCGACGACTCCTTAACTGGCTCCTCATCCAGAAGCCACACCACCTTAGCCTCTGGGTATGCTGTCACAGGGAAAGTTAAGTCAGAAAATGCCAAGGGAAAGAGGCACAGAAGGGATAAAGTGACAAGCAACAGGGAAACTAAAGTTGAAAACCGGAAGGAACACAATGACAGAGCCCCGCTGAGCAAGCTGTTGTGAAGTCAACACAGCACAGTCATTGGTTGTGCTGATACCAAATAGGTTTGAGCTGTGTTTGGGTTGAATTCAAGTCACTCAATACAGGGAGACATTTGTATTAAATGGTCAGCACATTCCTGACTATTGGCCCGCAAACTGCTAGTCTCGACTGGGTTTGCAACCAACCGTACCCTGGACCTGGCAGGCCAGGCGGGCAGATGATCCCCGGGGCAGTCTGGTGTCCCTCAAGACTTGCTTGAAGCGGGGTTCCCCCTCTAGCTCCTTCTCCAGGGATTTGATAGCCCGCTCTGCCTCGGGTTTCCAGTTAGCTTCTGGGTTGGGGGTGAAATGACATGGTCAAATTCCAACAAAGATAGGTGAACAGTAGCGCAGTAAAAATCTTTAGGTGGTATGAACCTTAATCCATGTTGGAAAGCATGTGACAATTTTCAAACAATTGTTTTGGAAAGTGGACATCTCTGGAAGAAGAACACTGCAGCTTTTTGCCTTTTCCCAAAAAAATTCAGAAGATTTGAGTGAGGAAGGGAATTGTTCAAATTGCAGTTCTCTTAATTTAAACCCTTCGGTTTCTCATTCAAAACCTTCCTTTCCAACTTTTTTGGAAAGGAAAGAAAAAAGGTACAGTGGTAATATTTTTTCTCACAGAGCTGTATGCATGCATGTGCAAATCTTACCATCTCCACAGCTGCCAGGACAAAGTCTGTTGGTGAGGTTTGCGATTCTCTTCAATGCCAGGATAGCCTGGCCTGTTTTCTATGGTTGGAAGAATTGATAAAACTTCAAATCGGAGAGGCATAAACAATCATGCGAAACCATCTACCTGGATGGTTCATTCACAGATGAATATCAACAACATACTTAGCTCTCCAAAAAGTGTCACACCAAATGTTTGCACTGACAACAATGTTTGAAAACATGGCTTAAGGCATTGCTGTATTGGCCAGGGACCTGCTAGAGATTTTTCTAATCTCTAGCATTTTTCTAAACAGAAAACAAAAATGTGCCTTTAGTCCAGGTACTCTACCCACAGTTTCAATGTGTTTCTAACCCTTGGTGCCCAATGAACATGACCGAGGCAAATAGAATTGGATCTGCTAATCACTGTAGAATAGTTGCAATGTAACATGGACATACCATCCATTTGTGCTTGGCCAAGTAGCGCCTCATCTTGTCCTTCTTGAGGGACTTGGCCTGGTGGACTAAATTGTTAAAGGAGACAATCCATGGGTGGGCAAGAGCTCCATCACACAACAGCCTGCACCTGAAGGGGAAACAGCACAGTTTAACCCTTTCATTGGAGGATGAGATACTCACCAAGCAGGGTGACATCCATTCCAAATGCTGTAACTCTATGCAAGTTCCAGTAAGTTAAGGCACAGACATTTCTAATCCTGTCCCCAGAGCATCAGACAACACAAACATTAGCCCGGTGTCCTCCATGCAGCCAACATTCTGACAGCATGAGACAAACCTCATGTCCTTCTTGAGAAGTGCGCTGATGAAGTCTTTGGCCAGATCAGAGATGTCCTCAAAGCTCTCTTCATCAAACTTGTAGCTTGCTGCTGTCACCAAGCCCAGTGTTTCAGCAACAGTGCTCCCTTGGAAAGGCGATTCGCCGCTCAGCCTTGAAGGCAGCAGAGAAACTTGGTCACACAACCAGAGGATAACACTGCTAGCCTGCACATGTGCTATGGACAACTCCACACTTCCTACGGGCCACCATTTGCAACATCCTTTATATAGTTATACCATAATACTACACCTACAGTAACTCCCTCACTGAACATTTAGGCAAAGGCTACAAGTCTCAATTGTTAGCATGAAAAAATGCCTTCAGATGGCAGCAAAGTCCAATGTCCAGCATGTTGCAAGGTCTTGAATGAAAACTCCTGGTTTTTAGTATGGCCTACAGACAACAGATTGCTGTACTTGAATGCTAGTAAACAGCTGGTTCTTCTCACAACTTACAAAATGAAGCAGATTACTCCGATGCTCCACATATCGGTGGCAAGCCCTACCGGCTCATAGCTGATCACCTCCGGGGCAACAAACTCAGGTGTTCCATGCATCACTCTTTGCATAACACCAGGCACTGTGTGGGATGAGAAAAATATGTAGAAATGGATGAGACTCATTTTGGTCAAGAACATTGCAGACACCAAGTCTGTTCCCAGGTATCTTTATTGTAGCCTTCGGACTGCAGTCATGTTTATCTGAGATATTTAAGTGTTGAGACATTAATTCCTTCTATGCACTCATTCTGGATCAGAGTAGCTTCAAAATTTGTAGATAGAAAGTTTAAATCCAACTCGCCACAAAAACGTATGGGTTCAGTGTTGATTGGTCCCAGTTGCTAATGGTTTTTGGCAGAACAGACCACATTTACACTACAGTTCAAAAGCTGGGGGTCACTTCGAAATGTCCATGTTTTTGAAAGAAAGCTGATTTTTAGATTATTAAACTAGACATTAATGTATTTGTCCTATTGCTCGGCTGTGTGGGACCTCTTTCTATTCTGGTTATAGCAAGTTTGTGCTGTTGTGACGAGTGCTACACATTGTTCTATGACATCTTTAGTTTCTTGGCAATATCTTGCTTAGAATATATAATTTTTCCAAGAATAGACTGACAAGTTTCAGAAGGAAGTTCTGTTTCTTCAGCATCAGTGCACGAACGCTGATGCTGAAGATACTGAACTAGTCTAAAGGACTGCTTTATTGCTGCATTTCTCGGCAAAACGGTTCAGTGGTGTTAACATCATTGCAAGAGGGTTTTCTAATGCTTAACATGGATTAGCAAATATAGCATTTAAACACAGGATTGATGGTTGCTAATAATGGGTCTCAGTACACCTATGTAGATTTTCCATTAAGAAACAGGCGACTCACAGGTCCTCAACTGGCAGCTTCATTAAATAGCACCCATAAAACACCAATCTCAATGTCAACAGTCTCCAGGATGCTGGCCTTCTAGGCAGTTATTCCTCAGTCCAGCGTCTGTTATTTTGCCCATTCCCCAGAGAAGGCCAGCATCCTGAGTCACCTCTTTACTGTTGACATTGAGATTGGTGTTTTGCGGGTGCTCTTTAATGAAGCTGCCAATATTCAGACGTTGAGGGAAGCAGTGTAAATGCCACATCTAATCAGCACAGACATTGCCAACAGAACATTAGGTTTCAGTAGATTTAGGATACACTGGTCTCTTCATTTAAAGGTGCCGCTGGGATTACATGTGTATAGGACACGCAACCTTTCCCAATGAATATTAAAATAGGTTTACCCTGTTTCTTCATTTAATTTTCCTTTACTATTTCTTTAATACATTTGACAGTATGCCATCTTAAATCAGTTATTCACAGGTCTTTGAAGGACAACTCTCACCCAGTGTGCTACACTTGCCTCTTATACCCTATGAGATCAAAAAGAGCTGAGCAAAGCCATACTGTGCAAGATAAATATCTCAGACTAGGAAGTAGCAATGAATAAACCTGATTTCAGGTTGCTACAGAGGTATGAAGATGTCTAATCACCCAGTTTGGCTGCCAGGCCGAAGTCAATGATCTTGATTCGGGATCCGGTGCCGTCCACACAAACAATATTCTCTGGCTTGAGGTCAAGGTGGACGATGTTCTGCTGGTGTACATACTGCATGCCTTCCAGGAGCTGTTGGATGTAGCGTGCACTGTTTGGCTCCGTGTGCTCAAAGTTGTCATCCACAATGCGGGTGAACAGTTCGCCGCCAGCGATGCTACAAATATACAGGGAGCATTAGCCACGTTTACCTGGGCCTATACAGCAGCTAATCCTCCTCAGCCCTGGCCAAATTTTAAACACAGGGCATTATTTTGTATCAGTCAGGCCATTTCTATTAGATGGTGGAACTCAAAATTGATGAGCAATTGTGTCAGGGTTTGGTATGTTGCGTGACCTGCGACACATTTGATTAACCTAGCCTACAGGCAAAAGTATTTTTGTCGCCGCACTCACTACTCCATCAGCATGACGATCTCAGAGCGGTTGTCATAGGCACCCAGGCACTCCACCAGTTTGGGGTGTCGGAGGCAGTTCATCAACTTGATCTCCTGGCGTGCCGCAGCCTTCTCCCCGGAGCTGCGGGCACGGTAGAATTTACCGGCACACACAAGACCGCTCTCCTTGTGACTCAGCCTGAACACACTGCCAAACTTTCCCCTGTTGAGGACCGATACGTGAAATGACAGAGGGTTGTCATCATTCAGTTCAAAGTAGCTGAACACTTTAAAATGCCTTAATAAATAATCTGATTGGAACAGTAATGGAATACAGTACCAAAAAGTACCTCAGGTACCAGTAAAGATAGTGAGTGAACATACAACTTACACTCCCAGCTTCTCATGCACATTGTAATGGTCCTTGATTTGGTTTGTGGTGTTAATGGTGACTGGTAAATACAATTTGGGCTGTTCTGGCTCTCCTTCAAAGGAACACAGTAAAGAATAAATCAGTCTGCAATAACTACTGTTCAATCCAGCAGAAAGTGGAAATGTTTACTACACGTTTGTAGAAATGTTTTTTCTTCCCACTGTTAACAAGAAAGTTGACCATAGCACAATCAACTGGGGAACACACACACACACACACACACACACACACACACACACACACACACACACACACACAC
>JACXGJ010000241.1:0-96130 GCA_016801105.1 Esox niger | reverse complement strand
ACCGGTAGTACTATTCACCGAGGCAAATACCTACCAACTGTGTCAAATTGGACGAAGTCAGACGGTGCACTCGGCTCACTGACGCCCACAGAGTTGTAGGCACGGACACGGAAGTGGTACACCCCATGGGGATCCAGGCCCGAGCCGACCCGGTGTGAGGTGTTCTTGCAGCGGGTCGCCACTGCTCTCCAGTCCCCAGGCTTTCCTGGGCCATGTTGTCTCATCTCAACCACATACCCTGTGACCGCGCTTCCTCCGTCATAGCAGGACCCCGACCAGGACAGCACGAGGGATTGGGAGGAGAGCTTGGAGACCACAGGACAGGATGCCGGAGGATGGGGCCGGTCTAAGGTGAAAGGGAGACAAAGGAAGCGTTAGGATGCATCAACAATTTATTCCTCAGAATGTCCCTCTTCTGACCACTGGTTGGACATGGCTGGTGGCCTTGGTTTCCTAGGGTGGAATGCCATTTAGAAATTTACCAGACCTTTCTTCTCTTCCCAATTTTGCAGTCAATTTGCAATTATCACCTTGCTTCATCTAAGAGTTCAGATTCTCAGTTTCAATAAATCTTGTATTTCCTTTCTTGGGGCTTGGTAAGTACGACTGCTTTATGGGTTTAATGAACTGAATGGTTAAAAGTTCAATGATTAAAGACAGGCACTGGCATACTCACCAATAACACTGAGGTTGACTGTGTGCTGAGCAGAGCCCCTGCGATTCCTCACAATTAGTGTGTAAGCACCGGTGTCCTCTGGACACACCTGCTCTATCTCCAGACAGCTGGTCGTGTCATTTCTCTCAACACGAGTCCTCGGCCGGTCCACAACCACCTCGGTAGCGGAAGGTTTATTAAACCAATTAATTGAACTTGAAAATATTCATACCAGATACATACTACTTGTGAAGCTGAGGGATGGTTTCCATTACTCATTAAACTGGTCTATGATTATAACCAATCATTTAAAAAAAAAAAAATTACACATAAGACTAAAAGAATCTGGGAAGAGTTGTGTATAAGCGTCAAAGATAGGGCTGTATGGCTTATTTCTATTCCAAACAATTTGATTTTCACCTGTTCTCTGTTATAGATCCAACAGGATGCCACAGGAAAACTGCAACTCCTAAAGGAACAGTGGAGTGTGGCCTGCGTCCCAACCTGCACCTCCAAGTGGTCTTGGGGGTCCAAAAACACCACAGGTAGACCTGAAAAGAGACAGTTGCAACAAGTTGACAACATAACTAAACACCTCTCTGTTCAGAAAGCTGGCTTGCAGCTGCTCATTTACCACTCTGGGGCTTTTAGAAATGAATATGATATCCTGTTTGTCTCCCGTCACACTCATTTGTAATGGCCAATTTGCAACAAAGGCCTTGCCTCATTGCAACAACTCCTCAGCAGGTTCAGGAGAGACTGGACTGACATCTAATTGCACTTGTCACTAGCCATCAACATGATTTAAATCGAAGTAACCTGACCTACCACACAGGATTGCTAAAGTGCAGCTAGACAAGGAAGCCCTGTTCCCCCCATTGCATTTATTTCACAGATTTCACTGGCCACAAGAACAATTACAGATGGAACCAAAAATATCAGAATAGGGTCACCTGTGTAAACACAGCCAAAGGTAAAGGGAAATTAAGTTAATTGTACCTTCACTCTTCTCCTTGTGCAGGCATGTATGTTCAGGAGTGGAAGGGGCTTCTGTGCTTCTACACTTCCCCTCACCTAAAGGTTGCCTGAGAAACCTCTTGTCACTGGTTTCTTTTTCTGTTCCATAAACATTTTGTAAAAAAAAGTGGTAGACAAATGCTTTAACCAACAGTAATATACTTGAATTGAAGAAGCCAACTCTAGATAAAAAAAGACAGTTTACCCATCGTTAACCCCAAGTGTACATATGCATAATGCATTTTACAATCGCAGAATTTCCCTTCAGTTAAGTCAATACACCTTCCAATGTTTTACATTTAAATTTCAGGAGATAGGCGTGAGAATTTATTTTACCGTAATTCCCTGTTTAATACCCACACCTTGTATAAACCGCACCATAAACGTTATAGCTTTGTGTGTGTATACAAACCCGAACATTAACCACACCCATATAGAAATTGCATTTGCCCAGAGAATTATGACTTCTACATACACTGTACTTTAATATTAAATATAACTCTGTCATAGGACACTACCAAAATGTATTTGCCGTTGAAAAGAAATACCGTTACCCCAATTGTATCATATTTGAGTGTGAGAGCTCTACATTGCCAAGCAACCGCCCGTGAATAAGTTAGCCCATCAGCAGACACTAAATAATTGTACAGTACCATAGAAAGTACCTCTGATTCTTTGTTTTTGTCCCAGGATGTTCAGAAGAACCGTGTTATTAAATAGAGCCTTAATGAGATTTGCATTCTTACAGTATGTTTACACCTGAGTTAGTGAACGAAATTATGTAAACCCAACACCCTGAGGTGAAATACATGATTCTCCCACAATGCCTAATCACTGGTTGTGTACCATGACTACAACCAAACGCTTCCTGTAGTTCCCTCATGTTGCTTTGGAATAATTTTTACCCACTCCTCCTGCAGTGTTGCTTTTTCTCAGCCACATTTGTAGGTTTTTAAACTGCTAATTTTAGTTCCTGCCACAACATCAATTAGCTTTTAGTCAGCAATTGATTGTGCCATTCCAAACCTTTACATGTTTTTTTGAAAGGACATTATACAATGTTTGGAATTCTTTGCTTTATTATGCAAGGCAGGCGCTGTAAATTCACCCATGGGATTGTGCTTGTTAATATTACGAGAGAGCATAAAGGCAAATGCTTAAACTTTGCTTCATTTTCCGATACCTATTGGAGAGTTGAGACGCTATATTATGCCTAAGAAATCATTATGCAAACCAAGATTAATTAATTAGTCTATGTAGTTTCATTCTTTCTCTTGTAAACAAACGAAATCATACTGACCTTAAGTTTGCCTAATCCCATCCATAGCATATGAATTTACACCGGCATGCTCGGGGTGACACGCAGGAAATGACTCTTAACCCTCATCCAAACCTAGTAACGTGATGCCTAACCTTAACCCTAGGTGTTTTTCGGAATGAGGGGTTTCTTTTTATTTATAAAATAAATTATGCTAACGCCTGATATAATAGTGGAACATTAATGAGCAATATAATCACAAATAATTAAGGACCAATAGCACTGGGGTTATGTTGAAACCGAACATAATTGCGCTGATTTATGAACATAATCATGCTTCTTAAAAAATACATATTAGAGGTACAGTGAAACATTTTAACTTCATGTAAAATCAAATTGCTGTCCTACATAAACATCCAGCACTATTATGAAGGCTTGCTTACCTCATGAGTCATACAAACATTAATTGCACGCCAATTAATTTCTGGTGCACTATAGGGACAGCATCGTTAATTGTCTAAACAGATTATGAATTTCTTGTGCCTCAAGGCAAACGATTTGATCCCCAAAATTCACAAAGGACCTTTGTCCCACAACGCTGATATAACTCCAAAATTACTACCAGTACTTCAAATGTTATGATCACATTATTCAAGAGATCTGATTGAAACTGTAACCCAAAATTCCATGAATAAAACAAAAACTAAGTCCTTACCTGTTGAAGTCTCTTGCTTGCTGGTAACCCCTCGAGCAGTTCCCCTGTCATCCAGTCCATTCTCATTACCCTTCACAACAAGCTTAGGGGTGACATGCTTGAGATCCATCTGAAAAGTGGACACAAAAGTCTTCTCAGGGGCTGCCCTGCCCTTGTCCATTTTCTTCATGGGAGATCTGCCAAATCAGAAAAGGAAATTATAGAACACTAAGCCCACATCACAAGCTTCTCAATTGGCCGTGTTAGCTATTCACCTTTTAAGACAAACACACACTACAAACCAATGCATCAAACGTCCACATGAAAATTTCAAATACAAGTACAAACCAACTGGCTGCTCTAGGCATTGCTTTCACATTATTGGCTAGCCCAAAACCACAAAGCAAAACACTAGGTTAATCTGATCCAATTATATAGCCCGCCTCTACGTCTCAGAATACAGCAAGAGAGTGTGAGAGACATTCTTAAACAGAGATTGACAGGAATAGAGAGTTGGGAGGGAACACAGCGCACCTACTTTGTCATGTCCACCGGCATGGTCACAAACCGTCTCTGCCAGGCACACCTAGACAACTGTCACAATAAAACAAATGACATACAAACACAAGGCACCACAGAAACCAAATCCGATCTCATCATGCTCTCCTGTGATTTGGCAATCTTTTAGCCACTAACAACGTCACTGTAATCTAGGAGAGCAAGTTGAACAGCTTTTCAGTATGTGTCTACCTGGTGTTTCAAAACACACTGCAGATAGGTACTAACCCCTCTAGCTGATAGCTTCGTACAGCCAGGGTTTTCCCAAAAGAGAGAAAATGTTTAGACTACAATGACAGGAGGTTTGTTACAGTAGATGTTTTTAGGAGCTGAGGTATATCCTGAGTTGTAGTTAGGGAGACAAATAATGTTTATAACATGTATAACTGTCACGATTCCTTGAGGCTTGGCATTCCGTGTAAAGGCGTACCTATATCTGGTCCTCTGTTTCCACAGAGACGGATAAGGTGCTCGACATGACCATCCTGGGACGTTACTTAACACCAGCTAACCTTAAATCAATTGTTAGATGGCGGGAATCAGCAGAGAGAAACTAGCACCGGCGAGAGCTGTGATTGTAACATCTCGAGATGTGTACTGTACGTGCTGAATAAACGTCGAAGAAGCCTCTAGCCCTGATTCATTATTTAACCGATTCGCCTCTGCATGAACAACTACAGGCTAATGGTTTGTCAGTGTCTGACAAAGCAGAGTGAAGGTTTTTCATCTTACTTGACCTAATCTGTCTCCTCTTTCTTTTATCTGAAACAGTTGAGTCTGTGACGATGTCAAGCCTTAACGATAACACGATGCAGCCCCCCATCATGTTTGAAAATAAGGAGCGAGTTAATCAGTGACGATGCTTTGATTGACTCCCTGTACTGCAAACGCACATTTCAGAAATACGAATGTACATTCGATTTTTCAACAGCATCATTATTAACGTATAAATATGTCCAACTTATTCTCCAAGTGTAGGCTAGGGGAACCGTAGCAACAAGTTTGTATTCAGACCAGCTCTCCTCATTAACACCAACTTCCCCCACACAGCCCTATAGTGTTTCATTAGCGGGCAACCCAACTTCTAAACAACACAAACATAACAACATTTATATTTCATATTTCAACATGAAGAAATGAAAAATGTGGGATTGACATTGTTCTTATGATTTGGTAAGAGCAATATACACGCCTCAGTGACACTAAGGGAGACCAGTGCACTTGTCTAATTGACTGATATAGAAGCGGTTCCAAACTAGCTTTGATCACAACTAAAGTAGGAAGATTAGCCTATCTTTTCTTTTGGAACTCTAAATAGACGTACAGAAGAGTTAATCAAATCTAAGCCCATTAAGGCTCCTCATTAATCAAATCTAAGCCCATTAAGGCTCCTCAACGCATTTTCTCTAAAGTTGTTTCAAATCAGTTTCCTCCGTTAGTGGCCAAGAAAAAAATAGACATCAATCTTTTTTATAAATATACTATGGTTGAATGTCACTCACGTCCGAATATTGTGTTGCTCAATCACAATAAATAATAAAATCAGTGTTAATAGCAATGTGTAATTTGGCAACATGTCAAGGCTAAAGGCGCCACGGTCCTAGTACTCATGCAACCCACTGAAGAAAAGCAGACAAAGGACTAGTCCACCTTGTCACCTACGCGTATTCTTTAATCGAATTAAATGATTGTATGCGTGGTGCGTTCATGTCAGTATTTCATGTTATTGTATAGAATGATATTCAGTTCTTATCTTCCAACACTATTTTGTGTATTTTACCTTGAATTTCATGTTGTCTGGAAAATGTTTGCTCGTGGCACTTTTAGCGCATTTCAGTTTATTGTATGCCAAAGTAGTACTATGATATTTTACCCGTAGACTACAAGTCTCAATTTGGCCACACGCATGACGAGGTGCACATAAACGCCAGCTACATTGACATGACATAATCTTGTTTTCTTTTTTATAATACCGTAATTTTACCTGTATTCCGTACGTCTCCATGTAGTGCTTGTTTCAGGGGTAACGGAAGTGCTCGAGTTGCCACGTGCATGCAAAAAGTTCAGGTGAACTTTCAAGACTTCAGCTCACGATACAAACCTCAAATAGACGCGAGAAGACTCGGCCCCATGATTCCCTTTAAATGCCATTTGCCTCATTTAATTCTTCCGGTACAAATGATCACTGGCCAAATGTTCGATTGAGTTTTAATTGAGTTTTAAGTCTTGAACATAGCATGTTTATATTAGATTAGATTGGATTCAACTTCCTTGTCATTGAACAGTACAAGTACAGTACAACGAAATGCTGTTAGCAACTATACAGAAGTGCAAAGAGGTCAGAAAATGTAAAAGTATATGCAAGTATTAAGTATATGTATATTACAAGTGCAATTTGTAGATGTGCAAAGAAGTCAAATGCAGTGCAAATGGCAATACTAAATGTGCAATTCAGGCAAATAGTGGAGGGCAGAAAGTTTTAGGTATAATGTATGTTACAAGTGGGATAATTGAAATGTCTTAATAGCATTCTAGATGTGCAATGAGGCATATAAAGGAGTAATGTATTAGAGCAGCATGAGCAACCCTACTACATCAGTGCAGGGATAGACGTGTGTATTCCTGAGATAGACGGGTGTGTAGCAACTGTAAAAACAATAATGCAAACCCAGTGGCAGTTCTAAATGTGCAAAGAGAAAAATTGAATGCACAAGCTGCATGGGAAAGGAAGGTTAATAAAAAGGTGATTTATAGCTATCCAATGGAACACTGCATTTTCATATAGGAGCAGGTGCGATTTGATGTCTTTGATGTAGCTTGTTATTACATAGGCCACATTCTTCACATAGGCACCTGTCCTGTTCATTTATGCTTTTGGGAAACCTGGCATTCTTATAATGTGGTATTACACCATTTAGGATATAGGATCATTATAACTGGATTAGTCGAAGTGTCATTCAATCTCGTTATGCACTTGGTCTACAACCACCAGGTAGAAATACTGCAGCCTATAGTTCCCAGAGGCTATGTATGTTGCCCAAAGCTGCCCTTTTCACCATTTTGCTTTCAACTGATCTGTTCAACTTGAAGATCTGATGTGAAAACATTGATGTGATTACACAGCCGGCCTTAACCTTATAGGGTAGGCTAGGCCATACTTGGTTGTTGCGGTCAAGTTCAGAAGCATTCAAAGTGGTCAACATGGCTGTTTACACAGGCAGACACATTCAAGTCAGAGCTCACACTTCACTGTCATCTGAAGAATCACCTAAAGAGAATAAAATCAGCATTCATGGCACAACCCCTTTCCGGTTAAACACAGAAATGATTTGAATCTAAAGAAAATCGCTCAGTTTGGACTGGTTCCAAGGAATGTTAAACAGGAATTGTACCAAGAAGAAAGGACAATGTTTTTCTTTGTGTGATTTGGTATTTACAAACAAGTTAATGGTTGTGCATTCTGTTCCAATACTTATAATGTCCGGAAAAGTAAGACTGAAGCTTTACAAATATAAGAAATATTAAAAGGGACTTTCCGAATCCACACAGGTTTTTGGATGTCAAACCTCAAGATGTGTCCATAGAAGCAATGACTTTAACACTTATGGAAACAATATATATTAGTCTTTTACATTTCAATAATTGAATTACATTTTAAAAGTGTTATTCCATTTTTACACCAGAGTACTATAATCCAAAATAACAATAAAATGCAAGATAAAAACAATGTGTTGAAAACATGTGAAAGGTACTGTAATATACAAATGAAGTAAAAAGTGGTAATATTTCTAGTTTTTAATTGGAAAAGCCCTAATGGATGACTGACTGTGACATTCCTACAAACACACTACTCCATGATATTAGTGGGACAGGAGGGCCGGGTTGCACCTCTACTTTTGCAGGTTGAGGGGTGCAACAAGTTGCGGCATGCACTCCAGCTCCAAGAATAGGTGGAGAAGGTGTCGGCCATGGCATTGCATTGCAGAGGGCTGTGGTAGCACTGCAGCAAGCCCCAAGACACCCAGGTATCCCGCTGCTTGTACAGGGTCAGCTTTTCCAGGTAGGAGCTCAGGCCCTCTTTAGACTTGAAGATTACAATGGAGTTAAAAGAGTCATTAATTTGAATCAGATTGTGGTTACATTTTCCCTTATCACAGAGCACATTGTAAAACTCATTTCAAGGGATGAATAGGAAGGATCAAAGGAAGTTCTTATAATTTGTATCTTACATTTTATAATTAATTTATAGTATTTTATTTACCTCAATTGGCATTTCTGGGGTAAAGCTAATGTTAAGTAAGCATTTTTTTGTCATCAGCTGTTTTTACGAAGCATTCCACAGATACCGTTTCATTGGTAAGAGTTAGATGGAAAGGGGGAGTCAGAGGGGAGGCAGCATTATAGTGTCAGTTGGAGCACCTTGCGACGTATCTGGTTGATCGTGTCGTAGGTGAGACGTTCTGTGTCCTTCACTTGCAGGTCCACCTTGATCTGGACCGGCGTGATCATGTCCTTAGTCTCCTTTCCTGGATACTTGATTGACAGCTGAGGGAGGGAAGGATGGAGATGGTGAGGAAAAAATAAGAGAAGGAGGACATGAGTGAGAAAAAGTGAGAGCAAACAAGTGAGCAAGAACAAAGTGCAAGGAAAAGGGATAGATGAGAGAGATGGGCACTATATCTCTCAATCATACTAAACCGTCCTTTTAAGAAACTATAAGAATGACCCAATAAAGAATCACTAGGTCTGTGTAACTTTTTGGTCAATTTAAGTTGACAAGGCAACGGTGAAGTAGAGGTAGTCAATATGCGGTTCTCCTCAAATGCTCCAACCTGTCTTATTTGCTGCTCAATCTCCATGGTCTTCCAGCTTTTCGCAGAATTCTTGCTAGTCAAGGGAGGTCGCTTGGTGACACACCTGCCTAGTTTGATCTTTGACTGAATGCTCAAGCTGGGACGCTTGGAGTACGGACTGACACTAGGAGCTGAGGGACACACAAACACAAACAGTGTCACATTTCAATAACATTCAAGTTCACCTAATTACGTTACAGTTAATCTGGACAATTCCAATGTTCATCTGCAAATGTTCGACAAAAAGTAATCAGATCACAAAAAGGTGGGCTGCCTAAATGTGGTATTCTGGATGTGTGTCTTGTACCAGTTGGTCTTATCTACAAAAGTTAAGAGCAGAAGGACCTCTGTGTTTAGATTCTCTCTTTAAGTCACGCTCTGCCAACTTCAGGAATGTGAAATGTTTATATTGACCATTAGCTTGGGGGTAGAATGTGGCAGAGTGGCTTGTCGGCCATATAATTGAAATGTATTTTCTAGGCAGATAAGCCAACCATTTTCAGTTTTGCTAAAAAGTTTGCATACTCTTGTAGAATTGGTAATATACAGCTCTGGAAAAAATTAAGAGGCTATCTTTCTTAAATTAGCATCTCTACATGGATAGCAGCCATTCCATTCCAGTTTCGGTTGAATTCCAACACAGGCACACCTCATTTAACTAAATGAGATACAGATTAGGTCATTAACCGAACCAAATCAAATTTAATGAGTAAAAGTATAAAATCCACTGCTGTGGTCATCACTATCCTCTGGATAGCAACAACCAGTGCAGGTAGTACCTGAAAGGTAATTTTAATAAAATATAAATATTCAGCATGACAAAAGATTTGATAAAAAATGCTTTGAGTGAGGAAAAGTATGGTTCCATTCTGGCTTTACTGGCAGAGGGATACATTGAGGGTCAGGTTGCTTCCATCCTGAACATTTCAACAACGGAGGTTTATAAGAACAAGGTCAAGCAACAGACATTGGCGACAACGAAGCTACAGAGTGGTAGAGGGTGAAAATGACTGTCCACTGACCAAAATGACCGTCAACTCATTCGATTGTCACTCAATAACCATAGGATAACATCCAGTGACCTACAAAAAATGGCAAACAGCAGCTGGTGTGAAGTGCAGGGAGAGGACGGTTCAAAACAGGAGTCGTGCAAAGCTAGAAAAAAGCCCTTCATCAATGAGAAGAAAAGAAGAGCCAGGCTGAAGTTTGCAAAAGACCATAAGGATTGGACCATAGAGGAATGGAGTAAGGTCATCCTTTCTGACGAGTCAAAGTGTGAGCTTTGCCCAAAACCTGGTCTTCTAATGGCTAGATGGAAATCTGGAGAGGCCTACAAACCACAGTGTTTCGCACCCACTGTGAAATTTGGTGGATGATCTGGGAGGATCTGGGGATGCTTCAGCAAGGCTGGAATCAGGCAGATTTGTCTTTGTGAAGGATGCATGAATCAAGCCAAGTACAAGGTAATCCTGGAAGAACACCTGCTTCCTTCTGCTCTGTCAATGTTCCCCAACTCTGACGATTGTTATTTCCAGCAGGACAATGCTCCATGCCACACAGCCAGGTCAATCAAGGTGTGGATGGAGGACCACCAGATCAAGACCCTATCATAGGGCCAGCCCAATCTTCAGACGTGAACCCCATTGAAAACCTCTGGAATTTGATCAAGAGGAAGCTGGACGTTCACAAGCCATCAAACAAAGATGAGCTACTGGAATTTTTGTGCCAGGAGTGGCATAGTGACCCCACAGCAAATGACAGACTGATGGAGAGCATGCCAAGACGCATGAAAGCTGTGAATCAGGGTTATTCCACCAAACATTGATTTCTGAACCCTTCCTAAGATAATACATTAAAATTTTGTTGTTAAAAATGAATATAAATTTGACTTATTTGCATTATTTGCTGTCTGAAAACAATGCATAATTTTTTGTTATTTGACCAGTTGTTATTTTCTACAAATAAATACTCTAAATGAAATGATCTTTATTTAAAATTTGGGAGCAATGTCATTAATTTATAGAATAAAACAAAAATGCGCATTATACTTATACACATACCTATGAATAGTAAAACCAGAGAAACGTATCATCTTGCAGGAGGTATAGCTGTCCATTCGTCTTGGCAAAATGCCTCCAGATCATGCAAATTCTTGGGTCATCTTGCATGAACCGCACGTTGGAAATTTGCTCAATGATATTAACCATATCTAACAATTGTTTTGTTGCATTAGTGCAGTAAATACAGCGTCGTAAGTATCGTCGTATTGTGCTCCTTGAAATAACCACACCATCTTTTTCCAGGTTACCTATGGGTTTTTCTTTGTATCCAGACCAAATCTTCTGGCAGTTTTGGCTGAAATCTTTCTTGGTCTACCTGACCTTGGCTTGGTATCAAGATATCTCAAAATTCCCACTTCTTAATAAGTGATTGAACAGTACTGACTGTCATTTGCAAGGTTTGGATATCATTTTATATCCTTTTCCATCTTTATAATGATCCATTACCATGTTAAGCAGGTGTTTTGGCAGTTCTTTTCTGCACCCTATGGCTCAGTATCTAGCCTGCTCAGTGCATCTACGCAAGAGATAACAAACACATTGACAATTTATACATAAATATGAATTTCAATTTAAAAAGCCACAGGTATGGGAAATTCGCCTTTATTCGCCATTTTCACCTGTGTATGTCCCCTTGTGTGTCTGAAACAAGTCCCCTTGTGTGCCAAGTATTCAAGGGTATGTAAACTTTTGATCAGGGCCATTTAGGTGATTTCTTTTATAATTAGGATTTAAAAAGGAGCCAATCAACTATGTGATAATAAATGGCTTCATATGAACACCATCCTTAAATAAAGACAGCTTTTTTTGCCTGATGTCATATTTTTTAAATCAATACCAAAATTACACAATTTCTGCAATGCCATGCCAACTTATGGGCACAAATGTATATATTGGTGAGAACGTCCATTTGATAGTGAGATTACACTTGAACACAACTGAGACAACATTGCTACTTATTGCTTCCTTGATTTGACAGGGTATGCTGTTATTATTTGAACCACTATACGAAACAGCTACGTTCTTACACGCGGTTATGATTGCAGATAGGTTTACAGTTGGGTAAGGATAAAGGTCATGTGAATGGTAATTTAGAAGTAGTTATGTTAATGATTAGATGAAGGTCATGGTAATGGTTAGTTAGTAGTTGTTATTTTAATGGTTAAATAAAGGTCAATGTTAATGGTTAATTAGTAGTAGTTATGTTAATGGTTACATGAAGGTCATGTTAATGGTTAGTTAGTAGTAGTTATGTTAATGGTTAGATATAGGTAATGTTAATGGTTTGTAGACAGCAGAAATGTTCATGAAAGTCTAAAGAAAGTCCATCAGGACTCTCCAAATAAAGTCCTTCTCAATTTAATTGAACTGAACAGTGATCCGATTTCGAAGTTGTTACACACTGTTTCTGTTGATATATGACTTCGTCCATAGCACTCAACCACTACACAGATTGTCATGAGAACTGTGATCTTGTGATTGACATGAACAGTGGCAATAACATATCTTTCTGAAAACAATCAAAGATCTCTAAATGTTTAGGGCCAGGTGCAGTGGGTTAGTTTGAATACAGAGAAAATCCTGATCATTAAACCAAACAAATATTTTTCTTTATGAGGTACTCAATTAAAGTAAGCCGCCATTTTGTTCATTTCAAACCATTTTTGAATGATCAAGACACGTGGGTGTCTACCAGTGTTAACTCCAAACTGCATATACCTTCAATTACTAAAATCTCATTCAGGTGGTTATTGTTAACCACTGTTTGGGCGGCCCTCAAAATGCTTAGAGTGTTCCAGGGAATAATTAAAATGGTTAACAGGAGCAGGTGGTTTAGCTAAATTAGGGATATCTCCCCTTTACCAATGTGTAGTACCTATATGAATGCATTACATCCGGTGTTAAAATCGAAGCTAGGTGAACAAGTGATGCACACAACATAAATACATTATAACATTTTTGTTTTTCGGTTTTCAAACGCTTTTCAGAGGTTTACCAGATGTTGCTTACCAAAAGGTTTAATGAACTTCATTAGCTGCTTGGGTTGGAGGCCTACAAGGTGAGCCCCTTTGGCGTAGAAGGTGATCACATGACCCCCGCTCCTGTCTTGCTGTGGCACTGTGTGGAAGACGTGACGCAGTGACTTCTTCTGGTAATAGCTAGACGGACAGAAAGGGACTTTTATTGTTGACCTTTTTCCGGCATTTTAGTCTGCCCAGTCAAATTATGCAAAAATCCCCTCTAAACCTCACAGTCCTTGCTCATATTGAGCTTACAGCTTCATTGGAATTGACATTAGAGGAACATTGTTTGTATTTTACAGAACTATCTCCTCAGCGGCAGAACTGGAAATTAGACCGGCTTCCAGTATCTGAACTAAGGCCTTGTAGAAGATGGAGTCTGTGTCATCCATGCACTGTGAATGGTCAGGTGACTCTGCTACTTGTGAAGCAAGGCAGAGTAAACAAAAAGAATGGAGAAAAGAAAGAATGGAGAGAAAAGAGGGGATTAAAGTAGAGAAAAAGAGATGAGGATGGAGGATTAAAAGCAAATAATTATGCTTTTGTTGTTCTTGTGAGCATGTGTAAGCTATCTTTCTCTTAAACAGACTATTATTTTTACCTGTGATACACCTGGCAAACTTCTGACAGTCAGTCAGCACACACAGAAAGTCTTGAAAACCCACCTCACCATCTCCTGAAAACAATGGTTCCTCACATTTGAGTGATTCTCCTTTGCACTATTGTTACCGTAATGGTTATCACCTTCCATTATGGATGGACATTGAAAGGAATGTCTGTTTATGAGTATTCTCATCTAACTCATTGTGTTCACCATTACTTGCAAGTTTGTGTAACATGGGCAAGAAGGACTGATTGGCCTAAAGAAATAAAAATACTCCACAATTCAAAGACTGACCATCTGTTATATGAAATGCATAATTGGTAACAATTTTCAATAAGGGTAGATGAACTACCATTAACAAATGCGGTAAGTTAACATGAACGAATGATGAACAAAGACATAAACAAATGGTTAATAATGATAACCCCTACTTTATTAATGATTTACAAACACATTGCCTAACAGAGTGTAGTGTCATTTGTTCATGTTCACACAGAACATGAACAACTGTCGTTAGTTAGTGATTATTAATGTATAATAATTCATCACCTTAGTCAATGGGACACAAAAGAATTAACTAATAGTGAAGTATCCTTTATTAATGCTTTATTCCAGCTCAATGGTAACTCAGTTCCCACAAAAAACGACATGAGTTTGTCCTGTGTCAACATGAACAAATGCCATTACACATTGTTAGTTAATGCATTTATAAATCATTAATAAATTAAGGGTTGTCATTATTATTATGTTTTTGTTTTTGTTCCTCATTCGTTCATGTTAACTACTGTGTTCGTTGATGGTAGTTCATATACCGTTATCGGAAAGAGTTACCGTATAGTTTAACTTCATGCTTTACATCAAGACCCATATTGCTTCAAAACAAAAAATATCTCTAAATGATAATCAGCAGACCTCAGAGACTTATTCTCAATTGGCTGAAATTACATGGTAAACTTCTTGTTTTTTTTGCACTTGAAATGCTTTGAGATTCGATGAAGTGGTTCAATAACCTACAACAAAGTTTTGTTGTATTTTGCCAATATACCATGTCTAAGTTCCATGTCAAGGCACTGCATGACGAATTTGAAACAAGATATCAAGTCATTTATTTTATCCAATTCATCGTATCAAGTCATTTTACAATACAAAGATATGTAAGAACAGCTAATTGATTTATATGTCATTTTGTGTGACATTTGAGTATAATTTCTTCCTTCGGGACACATTGCAGGTCAATGTCCTTGTGAATTATCTCACCGTCACAGTCAGCCCTCTGCAGGGCAGCTTCCATCTGCTCGGGACTCAGGCTTATGTTCACTGTGTCCAGTAAGGACGCGAGACCCACTGCATCAATGCAACTCGGGCTGTGGGTGGCAAACATCTCAAAGACATCCTGGAATGCTGTTGGATAGGTCAGAATGGAAAAAGTTTACTTCCCTGTCTCCGAGGAGAAAACTAAAAGTTGTGTAATTAAACTAATTTTGGAAGAAAAATGTTTTTTATTGGTTTAATTTGGTTGGTTTGTACTTTCTATTGAAGGACCTGTATCAAAATATCAGCCTGAGATCCATTCAATGTTTTTATTGATATAATTTGATTGTTTTGTACTTTCTAGTGAAGGTCCTGTATCAAAACATCAGCCTGAGATCCATTCAATGTTTTTATTGATATAATTTGATTGGTTTGTACTTTGCAGTGAAGGTCCTGTATCAAAACATCAGCCTGAGAGCCATTCACTGTGGAATGATGCGGGAACACCAATGTAATGTCTTGTTGTTCCCATTTGTTATAATTTCCCTCTCTGTGTGACAATAATTCATTATAGAATAGTATAGTTCTACCTTTAATGTTTACAAGACAGAATTTCTAACACAATTACACAACCTGTTTCCTCTTAATTCACTGAACAAGCCTAGAAAAGTATTTGCTAGTCTAGATTGAAAAGTAGAGGACTTGAGGGGATAGTACTACTAGCATCTAAATCAACTGAGGAAACTACAAGTCAATGCAAACTGATAGATTGACTAGAACGTTTCTGTGGGGAATATCTCAGGGACTTGGAATGATTCTGTCTCAAATATATTTGAAACATAAAATGAAAACATTCCCTGCCAGTGTCTGCTCATTGATACAGTTAGTAGAGTAAACCTTATTTTCATTGTAAAAGTGTCAACTGGAACTCCGGTTTGGTTTTGATATTGGTGTAACAATGCAAGGTCATTTCACCTTTAACTTGTGCATCCGTCAGTGGGTCCTCTGCTCCCATGGTGGCCTGGTCTTCCAGTGGATCAATACACCTGTGGGTCCGTGTCCGTGGTGAGACCGTTAAAAGGAATAACCATCCAACAGCTGCATTTCAGCATTTCTAACCTCCCTTTTTCTCATAACACTTTGGAAGATAAGTTCCTGGGGAGGGATCTTGGACCCAATAGCCACTCCAATAGCCACATCCTCCCATATGACTGACAAGGAACCATTTAAATCAGACGTGAGTCATCACGGAAAAGAGAAACTTAAATAAGAGATGAGATGAAGATTGGTTTCAAAATCTTGGAATGATGAAATACATTATGTAGGCTACAGTTGTTTACAAAGCAGTGTCCTGAGGAGAAGGCCTGATGGTTGACTTATTTATATAAGGCTGGATATGTAAAAAGTATACTCACAGAGAACCCAGAACTTTTTCCAAGTCAGATGTTATGCTGTTAGGGTCCATGTCTTGGCTTCCCTAACCCACAGGGTCTCGAGTGCCCTAAAAAAACAAGTATGGAACATTTTAAGATAAATGGTGAAGTGATGGGATTATATTTAGGCTCTGTCCTGCATGACATCTTGATCCATTCAGTACGTTTATTTTCTGAAACGCGTAATTCAAGACACATTGCATTGAATAGATCAAACACATAGAGATCCCCTTTTAACATTTTATTTAGATTCCAATGCCCTCTTACAATGTTGATTTCAAATAATTAAAAGTATTTTCCGCACGTTTAGAATAGGTTTTAATCATTAAATCCCTGAAATAAATAACACATTGCTACTAACCATCAAAATTCGTAATTTTGTGTTTTCACATTAACTGCCCAAAGCGCAGTCTCTGAAGCTTCTTTTAAGCTATCATGCGTAATGGAGTAGCTTAACTATGACGTGCCCAGGTGACGTTGTAACATTTAATTTACATTGTTGGCGAAATAATAAATATTACATTATTCATAAAGAAATATATTGATTCTCAAAATCGTTTTAAAAACAAAAAACAATTCACTGTTCTGACAGTTGCAGAACTTGACTTGAATGGAATTTTATTGACAATCCAAAAATATTTTTCAAAAGCAAATTAATGATTGCGTTTCAACGTAGGCCAATCTGTCAATAGTATTTCTGATGGGGTTGGTTATGGTGAATATACTGAGTCATTGGAAAAATCATCAGTGCTGTCCTATGCTGCCCCCTGAAGTTGGATTAGACGAAAAAACAATAAAGGCTTCTTATGTCAGGATACAGGGGGACTTTAGCGCAGCTTTATTAATGATCAATATTGGCAAGAAAAGTAATCTATTAAGTGGATATTTTAATGCATTGAAAATCGATCCCTTGCAAGTTTGAAAAGTAACCCCTATTACATTTTTCTGCCATTCTGAATGTGTAGAGATCCGTCCAAATCCTACTCCAAGAGTACCAAAAGACTATCGTCATGTAAACTGATATGACAACCAATGATCAATGTCTTCCAAAATAACATTTTGCAGGGTATTGTGTAAAAAGCATGGTCTGGCACATCAATGCATGAATCAGATAACGATTTTAGTGTAATATCAATTGATGCAAATGTCCAACACACTATTCAGATAACACTATGCAATACAATTTAGTCCGGCCACACGTTGGAGCCATAATCGCCAAATTATATCACAATATCGCTTAATCTGTGGCACTTACACGTTTAGGACATTATTAAATTATCTCGTTTTTTGTAAAGATGGCCTTTGGTCAGGTTTTCGGAAAATGGACAGAAGAGTTTTGACAGGGCTAAAACCACCATAGGCCTGAGACACTGCAGACGACGAAGCACTTCTGCAAGGTGTCTTTTAGGCTCTAGGTACATCACGAATATCAGAGACAGGTTAACTCACAGGCAGAGCTAGATTTACTCTAATATTTTCAACAAAAATATAACACCTTTACAACAAATTCTGAAAAAATAAGAGCCAAATTGATATTTCCCGTTGCTAGCCTTAAACATTTGATTTCGTCTGAATAACATAGTGATTTTAAGTATTTTTACACTTTATGAAAACTCGATTAATATTTTACTCTGTTATATGAACTTTGTTAGATACTGCGCTGTTTTTATTGGTTATAAAAAACAAAAAAATATATAGCTGTGTAAAATACTAACCAATGACCAGCGGGTTTGAAAATAAGTGTGAGTTCCGGTACCGGAAATCAGTCCGTCTAAAATGTTTGTCCGACCCTGATCGAGCGTGGAAGCGTGAATACCAGTTTATTTTGCGAAAGTTTTCCCCCCATATAATCTTACTCTTTGAAGCTACATGTCAAAGTAAGGTAATATATCAAATATATTATAGTTTTGTGTCGTTCAATCAGATCCCCCAAAAACTATTAGAACTGTTTATAGGTGTGTAGTTTCGTTGTCCAATTTTTTAAGTTGATTCTAGCTTGAAGCTATCTAGTTAGATGTTTTAGACAATCTTTCTAGAACAGCATCGTACTGTACCGTTTCCAGATTGGAATCAGTGAGTACTAGCCATCATGCTAAAAAAGATATGAACAATTTTACTTGGCTAATAAGGTTTTTAATATATACCCATGTAGTCAGGTGATTATCAGAAACACAATTCTTATATTCCCACACAATTCGTGGTTTGTCGTTCGAAATAACTTTCCAACTATCAAGAGCTTTTCTTACACCTCTATTTCCGTTTGAAAAGCAGCATGTCTGAGGAATTATTACAGAGAGTGAGAGACCTGGAAGGAGAGGTGGACAGACTAAAAGCACAGCTGCGGGATAAGATCAAGGAAGATGTGAATATTGACTTTGATGACATGAAGGGTAACAGCCAGACTAATGCTGGTGTCAAGAAAAAAGGAAAACGAGGTAATAATGAACGACCGTTTGATTTCTCGGGCCATCCTCGGCGCCATGTTGCACTCCGCCTGGCTTACCTTGGCTGGGCCTACCAGGGTTTTGCCGTCCAAGAGAACACGGACAACACTGTGGAAGCCAGGCTCTTTGAGGCGCTTATGAAGACTCGACTGATTCAGGATCGCCAGAGTTCTAACTATCACCGTTGTGGGCGGACCGACAAAGGAGTCAGTGCCTTTTCCCAGGTCATACAACTTGATATACTGCAGCTCAAACTGTCAAATTTTCCAAACTTAACTCACTGACCTGAGATAATGTGGTAACTGAAATGTTTATATGGCTATGTTGGATTTCTAGTTACCTGTCCATTCATGTCTGTAGTCTTGTTGATTGTGACATCCAACTGTTGTCTGTTATTTTTTTTTTAACCTTGTAATCTTATGTCTTTCATTGTCCTGACAGGTCATATCTATAGACTTGCGTTCCACTCAGTTTTGTGGAGGCGTAGGAGTGACCCTCCCGGCTAACGTTGATGCCAATGTCATGAACAAAGTCGACACTGCAGAGCTCCCTTATGTGAAGATGCTGAACAGAGTCCTGCCCCAGGACATTAGGATTCTCGAATGGTCACCTGCAGTGGATGGCTTCAGCGCACGCTTCGACTGTCAGTCTAGAACCTACCGGTACTATTTCCCACGCGGGGCTCTTGATGTGACGTTAATGATGGAGGCTGCCAAACGGTGGGTGCTGTCAAATGATCCATTACTTTGGGAAATCAATCAAGTATTGTATATATGCAATGAACCTTACCCAAGATGCAATACATACTCCTTCTTAGCAGCATTGTGGCTATTGATAAAAACTGAAAAATTTGAAGATATTGACCGAAGCTGAATGACCAAGCTGCAGAGCTTAAAGCCCAGTGATAGGCCCCACATGTTCTCCCATTCTCATTGGTCTACAGCTACGAGGGCACTCATGACTTCCGCAATCTCTGCAAGATGGATGTGGGCAACGGAGTTCTGCAGTTCCAAAGGACCATCCTGTCTGCCGCAGTCCAGCCTGTCCATCAAAATCACCAGCCTACCAATACTGACCCATATGAGCTCTTTATGTTTGAAATAAAAGGACTGGCCTTCCTCTATCACCAGGTATGGGCTGCTCTTTGAATTAAAGACAGTTGACACACCTTCACGTGTTTTACCTTATATCTTTGCATAAGATGGATCAGTTGGTACATGCCCTTTTTGGTTTTGAAAGGCATGTTGAGGAAAAAACGAATTGTATTAAATATTTTATTTAGCCCTAGTTGTACCTACATGAGCTCTGTCATTCCCTCCCACAAGGTGCGGTGCATGATGGCTGTGCTACTGCTGATTGGCCAAAAGCTGGAGGCTCCTGAGATAATAGATACGCTTCTGGATGTGGAAAAGAATCCCAGAAAACCTCAATATAGGTAAGTTAATACAGGCATTGCTATTCTGAGACGCTGCCAACCACTCATTTGGGGGGGAAAAAATCTTTATCAGTCTGTTTAAGAAGACATTTGAAAATGCGGTGAGAAACATTCAACAGTAAAACAGTTAGGTTCTATCTGTTGCTTTGTAAACCTGTTGCCTTAGTGACACACAGTCTAGTTGGTTACACTGTCAGTCCAGTAGCCAATAGATCAATCTATCGAATCCCTCTACTAACAATTGGGGCACTTATTTCATACACCTTTTACATATGTGAAATTAGATACGCGCCCACCTAATAATTGCTTGTTGTTTTTATTATTACTACAACATTTTTCATTCAGCATGGCGGTGGACTTCCCACTGGTGCTGTTCGACTGCCATTTTGAGGGGTTGAGTTGGCGTAGTGAGGCTGAGGAGTCGAACCACGCCCTGGCCACACTACAGCAGCACTGGACCCAAGTGGCTGTTAAGACGCAGGTCCTCCACGGCATGATCAGAGGCCTGAAGAACACCGGTCAGTCAAACCTTCATTTCAAATCCAACGTTTCCCATCTGACACAGAATTTGAACCTTGCCAGATCAGGGATTTGATGTGGCAACCTTTGCGACGCTCTAATCCAGTGTTTCTCAGCTGGGACTGTACCGCCTCCCAGGGGGCGTTCAGAGGACGACGGGAGTCGCTGGGAGCAATATTGTGGAAAGGGGATTGTTTGTTTTTAAGGCGAGTTTACACCGAAGATTCCCAATAATTTGAGTTTAATGTTTCAGCTATTTGCAAAAAGTCTGTGGTCTGCAACATTAAAACCTGCCAATTTATGCCACTGCGACTGGATGAGACGGTGTATCGTACTTCATCTCTTCAGTTATTCTGTCTGGTTCTTATGGCGCAGCTCCATGCAGCCTTCACAGGAATGGGATGTCAGAGTTTTATCTATAAACATTCACCCACATTTCTTTTACTGTGTAAACTCTGTAAAATAGACAGTTTCTCAGTATTACACATGGAAGAATTTCTTTCTCCTTAAAGCGTTCATTTCTCTGTGGGATACACCATAAATGCTTTGTTATTTCAGTGGTTTCACATTTGCAAGAGGGATATTCTGCTGTCGGACTTCCCCTGAAAGTAGCCTAGCGTCCAGTATCCAGATGCACATTAAAACACTATTCAATACCAGTGGCCTTGTTTACGTGACTGCATCACTAACTTTTAAAAAATATATTTCCTTTGAACGTTAATCCATCAGTTTGGACAATTCATAAGAATTATTTTTGTCTGGAATTTCTGATTGGCTGTTTAGGATTTGAGTGTTAAATTGCTAGCTGTTTCTGATTGGCTGTTGTTTGTTTCCCTGGGAAACTAAAATATGTCTTTCAATTATGTACATTTATTATGATAATGATTATGATCATCATTAATATTCAGGGCAAATAAGAGACCTGAATAATGGATGGGGCACTGTCCCAAAAAAAGGTTGAGAACCACTGCAAACCACTTGCACAATCTGTCACACTATGACCAAGTGTTTATATATGTACTCGCATGTTTTATCTTGATGTGTAAGGGGAAAAAAAAGCTAAGATTTTAGAGATATTAATTTACCACCACCAGGTATCTTTTCTCTATTGACAGGGGGGACCTCCTCTCCTGATTGCTGTCTGATGGAAGGGACCAGACAACGGACCTATCGACCGTTGTTGGAGCGTCCATGCTGCGAAAGCCTGGAGTCCAGGATAGAACATTTTGTTAAAAGGGGCCGGCTTGAGCGAGAGGAAGGGGAAAATGGTGAAACTGTACACAAGGGCAAAAGGTCAAAGCAGTCTCACAATGCCTCCAGTGCTTCCATTCCCCCCGATGATTCAAAACCTGTTTGACCCCAGTGGCAATCATAAACCGCAAGATGGATGCCGGCCAAAGGCTTTGGACTAGATGTATAATTTTGACTGTTTTCATAATTCAGTGACTTTGCCATTTTAAGGAATGGACAATGAATTGTAGGCATATTTGTTAATCTCTGGAATAAATTAATTGGGGAGAATTGTCCAGATGTGTATTTCTACTCAAGACAGAAACAAGTTTGGTTATATTATAGGCCAATAATAGAGTCGCTCTAGTAGGACATTTCTCTAAAGGCATGGCCACTTTGATGGAGGAAACACCAGTAGTGCATTTTTGCAAAGTTACGTCTTGGTCTATCGAGGAAGGTCGAGTCGAGACGGATCGGAGGGAACCATTTAGAGAATTCAAGTGAATGCCGGAAGGTAATAATTGATGCACTTAGCTAAAGTTAGCGAGCGTTTGTTACCTAGTCAGCGAGCAGACCCTCAACTTTCATGAAGCTGGGCTGATAATGTTCACAACTTTATTCCTAATGACATCGATGACCCGTGACTGTGCATACTTATTTGAACGCTTACCTATGGTGAAAAAGTTATTTCAAACAAGGCTAGTTGCTAAACACGCTAGCTGACTGCTGACAGCTCCGGTGTAATCGTTTCATTTTGGCCAAATTGACCTAATTACGGATTATTTGTTATTAAAACAAGAGAATTCACAGATCACAAGTAAGTTAATCTATGGAATCACAGATATTGCAATTTCTTAACTGGACCAAATCCACTGTCATCAGACAGCACCTAGTCTAATGTTGACTACAGTAGTTAGCTATGCATTGTATTGCCACCAATCCAGCGTAAAGTCATTCCATTGGCATTACCTTGTAATTGACAGTAGTAGTTTAACTATATTCACGCATGCAATAAACCACTACCAATAATTTAAGGCAAGTGCTGATAACATAATGATTTGCAAGTATAGTATTCAAATAGTTTTAATATTTATACGGGTTTTATTTCAGAAAGCGGCTTCATGTTTCTTGTGTGTTAACAGTAGGGGGCGTTTTGACCTTGGTTTTGATGCAGGCAAACGTACTTGAGCAACTTTCAACTCATCTGAAGCAGGCCTGTCTAATTGCTGAGACATTAGGTTATGGGAAGTGATACAACCCTTTTAAATCCGCTTCATTTTATTAGATTAAATAATGAGCCTGTCTAGCTCTGAGTCACTCCATTGGCGGTGAAGGGGAGACGTATCCCAAAAGATGCCCTCCATTTGTGCATTTACGAGTGCCTCTCCTATTTGCATAAGAGTCCCAAAATTAAATGAATGAAAATGATTTAAGGTGTAGGTCCTAATTATAGACCTCATGGCCCATTCCATTGAATGTGCAACAATGCGACCTTCTTGAGTGAAGTGGAGCCCAATAAAGGCACCATGTTGTTTTGAGTTTGCACAGAAGGATTCATGCTCCTCCTAAATGGTTTTAAAGTAGATTTACACCAGATAATTGAATTACTGTTACAGAATTACCTAATAGCTTTCTGAATGGCACAAGTGAGTATTTATGCTTATGATTATAAATTCCACCCTGGAATAACTACAAATATTGAATAACTACAAGTTTGCAATATTCTCGTAAATTTTTCAGTATAAGTCCACATTTGGTTCGGATAAAATCATAACCAGTTGTGTTTTTTTGAACCAGTTGTTGAAATTTGTAATTATGTGGACCTTATGTAGTAATTCATGCTTAACAAGTTTGGACGTTATTGTAAAGCATAGTTTACTAAAGCATATTATAGGTAGTACAGCTAAGATTAGTAATGTACAGAATGCTAGATTTACATACATTACATTGTACTTAAATGTAGTGTGCTCTGCTTTACTGTATTTAGCGCTATGTTTTTTAACTAAGCAAATAAGAATGTGAGAGATTGTTGCTGCCTTAGGGGTTTGTTTAGTTACTTTGGTCTACCAACCAATCATCTTCCCCGACACCTCCCTGACTTGTCATAGGCTAGAGTGGATATGTTTGAAAGGTTTGCATATACTCAATCAAATATTAGAAATACTTCTCCATTTCAAGCTACACCTCAGAGTTTTTTGACTTGCTAAAATCAAAAACAATATGTACGCAGTCAGATCAATCCCAAAGAATGGTTCAAATGATTGTTGTTCCAGACTCTTATACGCTGTACACAATAGCCTGGGGACATGGATAGATTATTAGGATGTAAAATTAGTGGGAAATATATAGGCAAAACATTTCTTTTAGCTTTGAACTCCTTTGAACTTGCATGTTTGTTGTCGCGGGTTCTTTGACGTGGAAATGCCCAGCTGCTCTGATCCATCCTCATGTTTTTCTAGGATGTTCTTGGTGGGGTTGACGGGAGGAATTGCCTCAGGGAAGAGCACCGTGTCGTCTCTGCTTCGAGAGCTTGGCTGCCCCATCATTGATGCTGATATGGTGGCTAGACAAGGTATAGTCTATGGGATGTAAAAGGGGACCTCTGTCACTGCTTTTCTCACACAATTTGGTCCATTTTGACATTTCTATCTTGTTGTCCCATTCATTTTAAAACTTTTATACAGTTAACAATGTTCAAACTTTCTATCAGCCACAACGATTTGTTTTGATATCTATGTCGTGCCATCATGAATCAGTATTCAAGCCAGGGTCATTTTAAAATAACTCTGCAGCTGATGTATTTTGAAGGGGTTCTGTTAGTTTTACTTGTATGTTAAATGGCTGTGAGAAACACACCAGAGTCCTATTCATTGGCACCAAATGGACGACAACACTGCTACAGGGACGGACTAACAGAATTAGAAATGTACATTTTTGTCTTCCAAAATGTGTGCACTTTCCGTCGCATGATTTAATGAATGGTCCCATGCCTTTAATCAGGCTCAACTAACTGTGTACTTTTGTCTTTGCCAGTGGTGGAGCCCCACAGTCCAGCCTACTTCCGGATCGTGAAACACTTTGGCCCTGAGATCTTGCTGGAGAACGGGGAGATCGACCGGCAGAAGCTGGGCGGGCTCATCTTCGCCAACGGAGAAAAGCGGCGCCTGCTCAACTCAATCACGCATCCCGAGATCCACAAGGCCATGCTCAAACAGATCCTCTTTTACTTCATCCGAGGTTAGCTTACTAAAGCCCATCCTCATCTAATCTGTTGATGTTTGTGTGTCTGAAGGGTCAGAAGCGGTAACTACAAGGTAGTTGTGGAGCCCTATAGTTGCCATATTGCATATTCCTTACTGCATTCACCTAACTGACCCACAAACAACATAAGATATGGAGAGAGATTGGGCTTGTGGAGGTGGGTTTAAAATAATGGTGCATTCTTTCAACCGTCCTTTATGGGGAGGGGGTTTGTGGGGACTTTCAATTTGGGTTTGAGGTTTGGGTTGGTTTACATTTAGCAGATAGCCTTGACCAGTGCAACTGGCTGTTGGTGCAACCACCGAAGAAGGGTTAGACCACCAGAAGTAACAGTCATTGCAAGTATGAAACTTCACAATTAAAGCGGAATAAGGGGTTTATGGGTTAGACTGATCCTAGATATTTGTCTATTCCCTTTGAGCAGTTATCTCCAAAGTCCGTGCTAGTAGGTGCACAGCATGTTGTGAAAACATCACCGGTATGGCCTTCTAAGATTTATTCGCCAAACGTAAAATCTCTCTGCATTTGGAGCTTAGTGGGTGTATATTTCGGACCCTGTGTGTAACGTGGAAGTAACATGGACATTTTTTCAGTTGTTTTTCGTTCCCGTAATAAACGTCTCTGGTCGGGAACGCACAACTAGAACGGCAGTGTATGTGTCCCTTGCCATTATCGTTTTCGACCAATGGAACCTGTTCCCACAAAAATAAAAAAATATAGCATTTGCTTTGCCTCGTACGATTTGCGTCCTGCTCTTGAATGCACTATGAACTATGATTGGTCAATACAGATAAGCCATCGAATATTATTAGTCAATAAGACAACTCCGTACTGTTCCAGAAAGAGGAGGGGGAAGAAGCGTCATTGATGCATTGATGCATTTTAATGCGAGAACAAGTGAAAATTGAAGCAGGAAGAGTGATAAAGGTGACAAGAAAACACTATAAGGTGATACTATGAATTTAAATGGGGAAATGGAGCATTGGTCCATTTGTCTACTGGCCCGACGTTAGGTCTTACTGGGCCGTGCCATCGTTAATGGTGTACCCTGTCCATAATACTAAGACTGTAATTTAAGTAAGTCGTCTTAGTTATAGTATATTTATTCGGACAAATCATGAATATTAAGCCGACCTCTGACTTATATCAGCCAGATAGTCTTATCAAACTAAAAGTAGCCCAGTGTTTAGAACTCAAATACATTAAAATGGATGCCAAAATGAACACTAGTCATAGAGAATTATGTATGGAATCCGTACTTTACACAAAACTTTCCATAGTGTGGACTCGTAGGAGTTAGCCTACAGAGTACATCATAGATCGGTCAGTGGCTCCGTTGTGAGAGCTCTATTTTAGTGCTTTAGTGCTTTGCTTTGTTTCCCCCTTCAGGTTATCGCTACGTGGTGCTAGACGTGCCCCTGCTCTTCGAGACGCGGCGCCTCACTCGTTTCCTCAACCACACTGTTGTAGTCTACTGGTAAGAACGCCTCAGGCTCTGTTGTTTTCTAAAGGTTTGAACTCGCTTCATCCTCAAATATGATTGGCTCTAGCTCAGCGTTTCTCAAACCTCTCCTGGGGACACCAGTTGCTCTATATGTTGTATGGATTCTAGAGATCAACTTGTCTACTAATTATACATGACTGCTTTATTCCAGTGAGCTAGTTCAGGTCTGCATCAAATCTGTGAGACGCCTGTGAATCCCTAGGAGAGGTTTGAGAACTAGTGCTCTAAATAGGAAAACACACAGTTGTGGCTACTGGTTGACAATGTTTGTGTGCTTTTCAACTGTAAGTTTTTTTCCTCAATACATTTTGTCTGCCTAATGTTTGGTTTGTTTGGTGTGGGATTGGTACATTTCACTTAAAGAATGTTCTTATCAATGTCTGTAGCCTACTCCTAATTCTTCTACAGCCCTCTATGCATTTTTCAATGAAGTACCAATTAGTCCTATATCTTGTTCTCATTCCTTGCTAATATTATGCTCATTGAAAGCATATTACCTTACAAATATGCTTGTTTAGTCTTAAGTTGTTGTCTTAAGTGTGTCAGAGATGCGCATAATGAATCATTTATATTTGACCTGAGCCATATAGCCTACAATAGTGATGCAGTTTGGATGTTTGGCTGGTGATATTTGAAAACACTTCCATCACTTATGTTTTGATGCCTAACTTGCTATTTATGGGTATTCAAATCGAATTAGGTTATTCTGTCTGGGTGTAGGCAGATGTTGCATAAATGACTGATGACAACTCTGTAATTGACAAAATTATGACATGAAAACAATTGAAATATTGTGCTCCTGCAAATATGGTTTTTGCACTATACCCCTTGGAATCAGGAAGAACTAAGTAGCAAGCAGTTTGCGGTAAGCCTCACCGACATCTGATTTTTTTTCCATAGCCTCAATATGGCAGATAGCTTAGCTTTGATACTACAGACATTGAGTATCAGATGATATTTCTTGCAACATTTGAATCCGTAAAATAGAAATGACATCAGAACTACACCACTGTGTATGTTTTCATACTTTTTCCATGTACAAAATATCACCCCGGAGGCAAATTGACTCTATTGAATATATTTCCATCTTCTGCTCCAGCGATCCTGCCACCCAGCTGTCGCGTCTCATGCTCCGGGACGGGCTGACCCAGGAACAGGCGGAGCAGCGCATCGCAGCCCAGATGCCCCTTAACGAGAAGCGGGGCCTCGCCAGCCACGTGGTGGAGAACTCAGGCAGCCGCGAGGACACTCAGCGCCAGGTGCTGAGGCTGCACACTAAGCTGGAGGACTCTGTGGAGTTCCTGCTGGTCAGGGCCGTTGCTGTGGCGGCCGCTGCAGGCCTCGGCGGACTACTCCTGTATGCCGCCAAGCTTCTGGTGTCTTAGGAAATGCAGCGAGAGAGCCGAAAGACGCCTCACTACGCCAGGCCGGAGATCAGTTGAAGTTGATACCGAGGCACTTTCATCGTCGGCCTGGCTCGCGCGGCTAGATGTTCAACGGTCAGTAATGCGTCACGTTTTTAAAGTCTGCAGGCGGTTTTCACTTAGTGCAAACCTTTAATGCAAATGGATTTTCTACATTAACAATGTAATCCGATATCTGAAATAGTTTGACATTGGTTGAGAAACAGTATTGTTGCGGTATGAATGGTTTTAGCTGATTCCGCCTATGTTCTTACGTTTTAAAGAGAATAATCACTGAGATGTCAGATTAACCCTTTAGTTAGTCTAAGGGACAAAGCAAACCAAGATTAGGATTTTAGCTTCTTATTAGGGATGTTTGGTGAAAAGCAGTGGGAGTGATTAGGAGATGAATGACTGAGTTGATCTGGGCCTACGTTGATCATGCTACATTATTAGCTCCATTGCGTGCAGCAATGCTACATCTGTGAAAAGTTAGATGTCGGTTGTGATGGCCAGTTGAGGCTTCATTATCATTCTCCTAGCAGCAGGATATTATACTTGCAGTGCCAACTCAGATTTTCTTTTTCAATATAAAGCCATAATTGAAATATGAGGCAATATACTTGACAGTCTAGTCGGTACATTTTATATTTAATGTCCGTTCAAGTGTTCTTGTCTCTTATTTTTACAGACTAGATTGTTAACTATATTGCCTTGTACATTTCAGTGATGGCTTTTTACAATGCCCATGAAGCCTCGTTTGGCCATCACTAGATTTCAGGTTCCAATGATCAAATAGGCTAAATGTGCTAAATGAGCTATGAAGGTGTAACCTCTTTTTAAGAATGGGAAAAATAATATATGGGTTAATTAACCTTTTCTACGATGTTACATGAATGACAGGCCGATTCAAACAGATTTTATGGATTATATGTGAGGTCATTAGAATGAAGACACGCTATATATTCGACAATCCACTTGACACATGCACATGTACACTACAGAGTTCGATGATGATGATGATGTAGTAAAGATAACACTATTGATTCTTCTGTCTTTTTCTAACACATGAACCTATCCTTTATGCAGTAACCCATTTTTTTAACATGAGTAAAAAAATATTTGATCTTTTAGCTATTTATTTTTTTCATAAAAAAATGGGAATTATGTTTCTAACTGTATACTTGTTATTAAAAGAAACATATTTTATTTGTTAGCCAAGAAAGTATTTATTTTTGTCATAAAAGAATGGGATTTTCTGACTGTAAATCTCTTATGAAAATAAATAGCTTCCTGCAACCCCCACTTTTGTATTTGCAAACTTGTTATGCATTCTTTCATTTAAATAATCATTGTTTTTATAATATAGCAAAAAATATTATTGAAAATATGCATCAAATATGGAGATTTTTTGGCCGACCTGGGTCTGGCAAAAACCAAATACCGTGTTCCACATTGATCAAATTCTCACATTTGGTTGATTCTTTGCTGCATAAAGACCTTAAAGAGTTGCTCGCACTAAAGGAGCTATACACAGAATTGTATCAGAGAATTCTGGGAATGTGAGGCGGTCTACACATGAGCTCATTTTGATACCACCAAATAATAGCATTTTCATTTTTGGTATGGCCTGGCCAATGGAAATGTAGGATATGAAACAAGCAGTAAAACCCTACAATTATCTCTGAGTTAGAACAGTTCTGCATGAGAAGTGGGCGTAAATAAAAAAATGAAGAGATATTGGTTGGAGTAATTGCAAACTACAAAGTTAATGAGTGTAAGGCTGTCCCATTTTCACCCTTGGGGGCAATTGGGAGTTGCATAACTTAGTTTAAATTTAGTTTTATTTTAATAAAGTACTATACAAATGCTATTTTCTTAATTACTCTGTTCCCCTTTAAATCATATTACGATTTTGATGATTTTTTGAAGGTATTTTCGACCCAAAAATATAGAAAGCAGAAAGGGCAAAAAAGATCATAATATGCTTTTATTTTCTGGTATTCCAACTTCGGATTCTAAACCAGTCTTTTCACAAGTTACTTCTTGACCAATGTACGGATGTATAGGCCATAATTGTTCCATTTGTGAAGCAGCAAACATGACTAACACGTCCTAGCCGATGTTTATTGTTGACAGTACTAAGAGTGTGGGTGCCCTCCATATGCATGATATTTCTGCCTGGCTGGGTCTGTTTGTGTGGGAGTGTGTTGGCTGCAGTCAGACTGGCAGTAGAAGCGAATGACATCACCACCGTGTGTGTGTGTGTGTGTGTGTGTGTGTGTGTGTTTATGTGTGTTTATGTGTGTGTGTGTGTGTGGCACTGGCACTGGCACTGTGTGGGTCTCCCATCGGCCTAGGGGGACCGAGGGTGGCTTGAGTGTGCTGGCTACTTGGCTCCGTCGGAAGTTGCTGCTGGTCGATGGTCCTCTTTTCTCAAGGAACATCAGATTAATGCAGAGTGAAAGGGTTAGAGGGCAGAGACAGCGCCGCGGAGACACACACAGACGATCAGGAAACACATCAGAGCCGTCTGGTCTGTCAGCTAGAGCCGGGGAGGTATGCTCTATTCTAGTCGGGGGGGGAGGTGCGCTCAGTTCTAGAGTCGGGGGGGAGGTGCGCTCAGTTCTAGAGTCGGGGGGGAGGTATGCTCTATTCTAGAGTCGGGGGAGGTACGCTCTATCCTTTGGATTCTTCTGCCTGTACAGAAGCCACTTTACATACCGATGTGGTAATTCAGCGGTTTAGCAGAGTGATGAAGTGTCCCTTTGTCAGTTTTCTTCAGTGACGGATGGAGACCTGATGAGATTAAGTGTGTATCTTGAGCCAAAGTGGCGAGCAGGTTACCAAGTGCTCAGAGCATCTGACCAGTAAATGATAGGTTGCTAGATCGAATCCCAGAGCTGGATATGTGGGAAACAATTTGTCCTGTCCCTGAGCAAGGCAGTAAACCCTAACTATTCCCCAGGCACTCATCTTGGCTGCTTCTGGCGCCTATCAAGTCGGAGGAGTCAGAGTTAAATGCGGGTGCCAAATCTTGGTTTGACCTTGAGTGCAAACTAACAAATATCTCCTTTTCCAAAGTTTCTACTCCCAGGGAGGTCATGATGGAATTGAGCTCTCGCATGTTGTATAAATACAGTGAGACTTTCCCACAAAATGTATTTGGCTTTAGAAGCTTTGAATGGTGCAAGGAGCACGTACACACACAATGTGGAATCATACACACTGGCCTTTCTATGAGAATCATAGGCTGGCTGGGAAGATACAGGATGATTGTGTCTTGGCAGGGGGTAGAGAGTTTGTTATCACATTTTATTTTTGTTTCATTTAGAGATTTGCCCCAGGCTCTGCCACAGCGTGTCAACATTTTGGAATTTCTTGTCTGAGTGATTTCCTATCACTCTCTGCCACCCACTATTGTCTGTTGAAGTAAGACAGACAAACATGCATGTTAAATGCTGTATGAGTTCTTCCACAACACACTTTTGGAACTTTGCTTTTTAAGTAGCTACAAACGCTACTTATGGTCTCAGAGATTTTACACTCAAACAAGAAAAGGTTCTTGGAGGATCCATTAGGTGTTCTTTACACATCTAATGATTTTAATTTATACATTGCTCATAAAAATTAAGGGAACAAATAAATCAGACATTGGGGTCTTGATGAACAAAATACATCTCTTGAAAAAAATTACTTAATTTGAACCCTTCTGTTCCTCACTCACAACCTCCTTTTGGAAAGGAAAGAAAAAGGTGCAGCAGTATATTTCTTTTCGGGAGTGTATATTAAAGATCGAAATCTTTACTGTACAATGTGTAATTTGTTGAGAACATAATGAAATAACCACTATCAGTGGAAACCAAAATGACCAACTGAGGGCTGGATTCAAACTCACACCTAAACGCTCTGGCCGCATGAGGCCAGGCATTGTCCTGCACCAGGAGGAACCCAGGGCCCACTGCACCAGGAGGAACCCAGGGCGCACTGCACCAGGAGGAACCCAGGGCGCACTGCACCAGGAGGAACCCAGGGCCCACTGCACCAGGAGGAACCCAGGGCCCACTGCACCAGGAGGAACCCAGGGCCCACTGCACCAGGAGGAACCCAGGGCTCACTGCACCAGGAGGAACCCAGGGCCCACTGCACCAGGAGGAACCCAGGGCCCACTGCACCAGGAGGAACCAGGGCCCACTGCACCAGGAGGAACCAGGGCCCACTGCACCAGGAGGAACCCAGGGCCCACTGCACCAGGAGGAACCCAGGGCCCACTGCACCAGGAGGAACCCAGGGCCCACTGCAGCAGCATAAGGTCTCACGATGGGTCTGAGCATTTCAGATCACTGACCCACAGCCAAACCGGTCATGCTGGATGATGTTGTAGGCAGCATAACGTTCACCATGGTATCTCTAGACTCTTTCATTTATGTCACATGTTCAGTGTGAACCTGCTCTCAACTGTTAAGAGAATGGCACATCAATGGTGGACCTACCAAATCTGGTGTTCTCTGGCGAAAGCCAATCAAGCTGCACAGTGCTGGGCTGTGAACACAGTCCCACTAGAGAATGGCAGGCTCTCATGCCACCCTCGTGGACTCTGTTTCGGACATTTTGGTCAGAAACATGCACACCAGTAGCCGGCTGGAGGTCATTTTGTTGGGCTCTGGCAGTGTTCCTCCTGTTCCTCCTCGCACAATGGAGCAGATACCGGTCCTGCTGCTGGGTTGATGCCCTTCTACGGCCCTGTCCAGCTCTCTTCATGTAACGACCCATCTCCTGGTTTCTCCTCCATGCTCTTGAGAATGTACTGGGACACAGTAAACGGTGTCTTGAAGAGCTGGACTGCCTGTGCAACCTAAATGGGCTGCAGGTACCACCTCATGCTGCCAGTAGTGACAAGGACACTAGCAAAATGCAAAACTAGAGAAGATCAGCCAGGAAGGATCAGGAGAGAGAAATTGCCTGTGGCCACCACCTGCAAAACAATTCTCTTTTTGGGGGTTGTCTTGCTGTTGCCGCTCCAGTGCACCTGTTGTCACTTTCATTTGCTACAAAACAGGTGACATTGATTCACAAAAGCTTATGCTTCCAGGAAAGATTGATTTCAGTGAAGTTTCAATTGATGTCGTGTTATACTGTGGTCATTACATTAATAAAAATGTGTGCAGTTGTAATTCTGGGCATGTTGTGCCTTATTGACAGAGAGAAAGATAGAGGCGAGGGTGTACTGAAACAGCAGTAGCCCGGGATGAAACCTATATACAGCGGTAGATACAATGGAGGCAGAGGCTTAATCTGCTGAATCACCATAGGCCACATTAATGAAACATTATTATTTACCCCTATTCACCTCAAACCTCTTTGAAATTCACAGAGATTTCCATTCCCAATGCACAGTCCTGTGTTTTTATCTTAATCCAGAATTCTAAAAGAGCTTCTCTTCACCCCAGATATTGTTGGGGGGTATTTCACTGTTCTTACAGTAAATTCACCATGGTAACGAACAAATGCCCATGCCCGAGGGCGGTGGGTTTGCAGGGGAAAAGGAATTTTGCTCAGAAGCCTTTTGTCAGCCTATATACACAACAAATGACGGTTGCGGGGGTGAGGAAACAATCAACATGGCAGCCTGTCCCACCCGATGACTCAACCTGTCCTTGCTCATTAGCCCAGGATGGGACAGGACTGCGGGGAATAGCTTGTTAGGTTTGAGTCAGTGACACACCGACGGTCCCCGGACAGATCATGCACATCGGAGGTATGTCACAGTCACCTACTTGAAGACAATGGTAGCGCGTTGATCAGGTAGAAACTAAGCACGGGAGGGAAAGAAAAAGAACAAGGAAGATTAACAGAGTGAGAGGAAGAGGGATTCGGTGTACTTTGTGTGTATGTTTCTGTTTTCTGTGTTTGGGCATATGTGTGTGTTGTGAGTCGGCACGCTTCTGTCCAAGCAAATGTGTATGAGCCTAATAGAGGTAACGTTTGTAATTTAAGAGGAAGAGACGGTCAGAATGTGACCGTTATCTTACTCTCGCGCTCTCCTGTCGGGATTGACAAATGCTGAAGATAACATAAATTAGCCATTAACATTGTGTTGGACCTTTCAGGAGAACAGTACTTACAAAGCCAATACTGGGGAATCTGAGCTTCACACCTTCCGCACATTGTGCTTTCCTGATAAGACCAAAGCCTCACCAGTCGGTCCCGGCAAATGTCAAACATATGCACTTCAATGCACAGGCGACACGATTGGGAGTGCGAAACACGATTTCCATTCGTTTGCATACAATGGGGAATGTTGAGACTTAATCCCTTGAAAATGGACGGAAATAGGTAAAAGTTCGGCTAAATAACAAAGGATACTATCCTTTAGATGCGGGATCACAGGAAAGATGTTGTGTTGAAAAAGCAGCTTACACCACTTGCCGACACTTAACTAATCTTTACACAGTGGATGGCGTTGATAAAAGCACTAATGTTAAATGGGGGATAAAAGTTTACGGAGCGTTTACAGGTTTTATTTTGCTTAATCACAAATTGAGTTTAGGTCGTTACCGCGGGGTAGCTTCAGTTACTGTCAAAGAAAACCTAGTTTTCCCCTTTGTGAACTCAAATATAATTGACACACTTTGGAATGAGAGATTCTCTCTTTTAAGAAAGTATGTGAAGACCGTTCCCGCCAAGAGAAAGTTGTCTGCATTGTCTTTATATGCCTATAGGAAGAACACTAGTCAGATTTGGAAAGCGGGATCAGTGTTCATACATGTCGTGATAGCGAGTTGCTAGTAGCTTCCATTTCTAATTCTAACTAGGGCTGGCCGCCACATTGCTAATGTAACTGCTGTTTGTCAAATAATGACACATGGTATGATCTTTGCGGCAATTATGCCGTCCTCATAGCTGCATTCTTGTCAGCCACTTTATGGTTAAGGTAATGAGTATTTCAAGTCAGGCAGTTCTCTGTTAACAATAGCAATTAAGCTATATTTGCTTAAGTTACATTGGCACAACATCACTACATTGTACAAACTTTGATCCATAGGCATCTTTAAGTCATAAAGAAAAACACTTTATCTTTAGATCTTGACAGTGTTACTTACTAAGCTTAGTCAAATGATGCGGACATCCCACTTCTTTATAACCACAGCCCGCAGTACATTGCAATGGAAGTTGTGAAAGCCCGAGGGTGAGTTTAAAAAGTACAGATGTTGCCACTTGCCACTGATGTTCAGTTCAGCTTGCTTGTAGAACAGAAGCTAGTGCTCTCAGAAGAGAGAGGGGATTTTGCCTTTGACATTGTGACATGGAGTCACTAATTTGACGATGTGCTCATATGCCCCGTGAGCAAAGAATGTACTGTCGACGTAGCTTCTTTTGCTCCCGCTTGGCCGTGGGATAAGTGACCTCTGCCTCGAAAAAGGACTCTCTGTTCTAATTGTGTCCAGAGGATTTCTGCTGTCTCTGAGACTCTAAAGAATATCTGAAGCTTTGATCCTGGAGGCCTGGTTGCTGAGTGCAAGTAAGTTAGACACCAAGAGAGTTGCAGCACCAGTGTAGCATGCTAGTGGTCTACCCACTTTCTAAGAAATAATGTCAAATTTGAAAGTATATTCACAACAATCCTTGAATTTATTCAGGACCTTGCAGCAGTGGAATTTTTAAACAAATGTGCAGTCACTTTTTCTATCTTGTTAAAATACTTTAATTGCCTTTGGTTGAGAAAACTGCAGGCCAATGCTTCTTGTCCATCAACAAGTTTGCTGCACCTGCTAGCAATTGGCCCTCTGCAGCAGCAAACTGCTCTTTCTCTTCAGTGTTTGAGAGGTTCCCTCTACAAACTGCTGTTTTCAGATTGTGCTGTACATAATTTCAGATCTGGATTCTTCACACAAGAAATCCAGAACAGTCTGGTGTTTCTTCTTTTGCCACCTTAAATTGTTGTCCGGCTGGACGACCCACAACCTTGAACAAAGACACCATTTCTCATCACATCATCGATCTTTACACTCAAACAGATGTTCGTGATGTCTTGTACACAGACAAGGCCCACAGAACCAAAAGCAACCAAGCAGCACCATAGCGGTATCATAAATGTTTAGGTTTGACTCTAGGGATTGGTGTTCTTTACTTTGAATACTTTATTTTTGAATCAGGAATTTGTTTTTAGAAACAATAAACTGTGCCAATCTATTTGTAACTGCTGTGTGTTATACAGAGCAGTCTTCAAATAAGCCACATCCCTTGGTTTTGTTACTGCAGAACCTAATGTCATTTAACATTCCAGATATAACACCACCGGGTCGAATCTGTGGAATGTTCAAACAATATCTGTCCCACCCTCTTCTTTCTCACTGGCCCTCCCGGCAACTCAGCACATATCTTCCTCTTCCATTAGGAAAGATGTATTCCCTTTGATTGGGAGAGGCAATTATATCTTTAGTCGTTTGGCATTTAACACAGCTGTGAGCTCCCCTCATTCTGTCCCTCTTTATCTCCGCTTTTGATCAGGCGCTCTCGCTGTGCTGTTTTGATATGACTCAATCTTATCCTTCACCCTCTAGAGTGTGAGAATGTCAACATCCGAGGTCTGCATGGGTCTTTGGAAGTGGGAAGCTTATCGGATGGGACAATTTCTGATAGATAGACGGCAGGATAGCATTAATAAAAGCGCTGACATTAATGGAGGGTCGTGGAGAGGAGACGCAAAAAAATCCAATTTATTACCATGAACGATTAAAGCACAAAATAGAAAAGAACGCACACGAATGTCAAAATCTCCTCCACTCGGCTTCTGTCAATTTCTTTGTAAATGGCAGACATTATTAGCTCACTTTTGTATGTTAAAAACTGATAACATTGGTTTGAAAACCAAATACACATGCATTATTGGAAATAAATGGCTTTTGGTAATGGATCTGGTGAACATCAAAATAATGTAACACTCACTCATGACATTACAGTTAATGTCTTAAATTGATATGTCATCTATTAGCCTAGCAATCAGTTGTGTCATCATGCCATCCTTTGTCATGAACAGGAGATTCAAAGTGGATCATAGGCTTTCCAGCTTTTAAAGGCCAGAAATCCTATTCACAGTAAACACTGCATGGCGACTCAGTCAGAAGTTGCCTGCATTTGCCGTTATGATGTTAACCTGCTTTTAATCTCCAGGCCATGGCGTTGACATGATACCAAGAATTGATCTTGGACCAGGCCAGTCAGGTAATTATATATAGATATAACATGTATTTTTATAATTAGTTTTATTTACACAAAGGGTTAACAATTCAGAACAGGCACTGCTCTTGTCGGAGTTGGGGTCAATTTGAATGGAAGGCAGTCAATCTAGGAAATTATTTGAATTGAAAGCAAATTTTACACTTTATAAAGAGCTTTTACTTTTTGGTTTATTGAGAATCCAATGAACAAAGTATGGACCTAAATTGAATGGGAACTCCCGTTTACTTTCTCAATTAGTTGCCTTCAATTCAAATGACCTCAACACCCGCTCCAATGGTGTTTGCACATATTTATATACATAGAAATTCACTGGGTAATTTGACAAGATCTCCTTTTCATCAGACAATATTGGGTTGATAACTCGGTTTCTTTTAATGTTGCGTCTTTCTTCCAAGATCACATAAAGACACAATAGGACTCTATTTTTACAAAGAGACAAGGAAGCAAAGATGTCAAAAAAGTTTTGTTGTGCCAATCCTGGTCAGTTAGCAGCATTATTAATGGAATAATTGACTCACAACATAAATGTCTCCTTACCCTGTTAAACATTGTTTATTTGGTTGATTTAGGAAGAAACGTTAAACATGATCATTCGGATATTGTTGACTTATGAGGTAAACAAAACCAAAGCATACTTTCTCTACTTGTCCAAGATGACTTACAGGGTTTAAATAGTATGATTCATCCGGCCTTTTTTACCAATAGCATGTTTAGAATTATTCCATTGTTTTCACTGCGCTGTGCCAAGAAAGCTAAGTCAAGCACAGCTAATGAATAAAAAGTAAACCATTATTGTTTCATGGTCGATTTAAACGATACAGATTGTTTATACACTATACAGTCACCTTTAATTTCAGACTTACATATGAAATTATCCAGCTCTAGGTAGGCAACCACGCTGCTTTTCTGCACTGTCAAAATGTCACCAGCATGTCAGTGTCACGAATGACAGACCAACCATAAGTGTATAACTGTCTTTGACAGACATTCCTGCATCTTCACAATGATAAGAGGCACCCCATTTAAAAAATGGAGGCATTTATGGAGAACGAATGGGAGTGAGGTGTGAAAGACAGGAAGTGAATCCCCTGTGACCCCTCATCAGTCAGCGTAGAGGATGAACCCTGAGAAGGTGCTGTATTTGTTGCTGTTACCCCCGTGGGCTTTACCCCCGTCCAGTTTGATGAAGACCTCATCCCCGGCGTCCAAATGAAGGATGACACTGTTGCTGGCGTAATCATAACTCTGATCCTGGTCTTGGGCTATGGCACTGGCCCTGACCTGCCAAAACAGACATCATGGGAGAGAAGGAGGAAGGGAGGGAGAGACAGAATGAAAGAGTGAAGGGAAGAGTGTGAGACAGAGAGAGACAGAGGGATATAGAGGGTTGAAAAGATGAGAAAACAAGAGACAGAGAAAGCATTTTTAGTAATGACTAAACATCGCGTTCAGTTATGCAAAAAGGGGTTGGTTTATTTTGCTAGATATTCTAGGAGTGAAAAAAGGATCTATTGACAAAAACAAAGGACATTCTTTTTATTTAAACATGATTTATTGACAACAAAACATTAAAAGTTGCAAAACAAATGCGGGATTGGTTTTCCCAGGGTGAACATCCAACAAGTCAGCATTGCCCTTATTCACGCCTATTTAAAATTATTGTCTTTACCTCAAACTAATAAACAGGGAGAGGTGGACTCACTGAAAAATATTTCATATATATGTATAAAACTGTCCCCTATGGCACATCCCTAGTATTTATCTATATGTGTAAAACTGTCCCCTATGGCACATCCCTAGTATTTATGTATATGTATAAAACTGTCCCCTATGGCACATCCCTAGTATTTATCTATATGTGTAAAACTGTCCCCTATGGCACATCCCTAGTATTTATCTATATGTATAAAACTGTCCCCTATGGCACATCCCTAGTATTTATCTATATGTATAAAACTGTCCCCTATGGCACATCCCTAGTATTTATCTATATGTATAAAACTGTCCCCTATGGCACATCCCTAGTATTTATCTACTGTGAATAAGACCTATGACTCAACTGAAAAAACGCTAGCCGGAGTCAGGCAGCTCAACAGATTGGTTGAAGTGCCCTCTTATCTCAACTAATCCCTTACACTTAGAATCAGACCTCCGACATTTCAAGGTTGAACACAGAAAATGTGTCCAACACGCGAGCAAGAGTGTCAACAGGAGCTTGATTAGTTAAATCACAACTCTGCTAAATCGAGAGGGAAGCGCCTTAACCGCTTTCACACATATGGAGTCAACGTCATAAAAATTGACACTGTGTGACTTCAAGACCCTTTTCCAACACCAAAGGACATACAAATAGCTTATTTTTTTTAAGCCAGCCTTTGCTAATAGCTAAGTTGGTGTTGCCAGGTTTAAAACGCTCCAAGATCATCCAGGCTGTAGCTTTGGCTTGCAATCTTTCTGTACTGTTTTGCACTGTCAAATCTAATCAACCCTCCGGGGCGGAGTGTCCTGCTGCCTGTTTCGGAGCAAGGACCAAAGCGAAAGCATGGAGTTGTAATTAGTGCCGGCTGAACGAGGAAGTAAAAAAGCTAAATGTCACGAGCCCTGGAGGCTCCTGGGAGACGATTTGGTCAAAGCGACAGGATGACGATGATTGATGTCAGTGCCTGGATGATAGGTGACACGACATGGCTGTGTAGCCTATCCTCCCTTGTCTAGTCAGTAGCCCCTGATGACCCCCCCCCCACGCCACACACACACTATGATGATGACTAAGAGTGCTATAGCTGGACATGGCCGAGCCGAGGCAAAGTTGTGACAGAATTTCTTTGCCCCACACATTTGTCATCAAGAACATAAATAGTGCTCACACTGCTTTCTGAGATCCTGGTTTAAGGAGTAGAATGACTGTTTACCCAGAAATCTGGTTCTAAATGTTGAAATATCCAAAAAACTGAAACAAAACACATACAATTGTTCTGTAACATTTACTTTTTTCCCATTTATCAAATTGTTTTATTTGAAAGCACAAAAACCTGCAATGGTCTCAAAATATCTATGGGATATGTGAGTGTCTGTTTCCTTTCATGACCCATTGAGAGCATGGAACGTGTGAGCCCAATACATTGCACAAAGATCTACCGCAGTACAATACATTTTGCATTTGGGCAGAGTTTATGAGTTTGCTTGTGGGCTGGGTGGTTCAGTTTCAAGACATGCATAGCCTTACACTGTTGCTGTTCCCTATGAAGTATTTGTGTTTTTCACAGTAATCAATGATCATGAGGACACTGGTAGAGCAGAAACACATCATTATACAATCAATTATACATTGTATGTGTATTCAATTTGAATTAATCCTTTAAAGAATAAACTGAACTGCATGGTTGAACTTTCCCATTGTCACATACTTTCTGATAATTCCAGATTTCATATATTTTTTCGAATGGGCTCATAGAGCTTATTTTCCACAGAGGTCCACCTGTATTAGTTATGAGATAACAAAATGTATATTTAAATTATAATTAAACTTATTTGTCACCCCGGGGGACCCTGGAGATAGTCAATTTGTTTCATAATCTGAAAGACTGCAGCTTTGCTTCCCAGTCCCGACATCACCCCATCCTTGCATATGCTCAAATGTTGTTGTTTTTTAATCACTGGCAGATAGCTAGGTAGCTAGCTAACTAACCATAACCAGCACAAAGTTTCTCATCATCGAACCTGATGTTGCTTGTGTATTTCAGACTGTGTGTTTGTACAAGCACTTTCTGTCAACTGCTGATGTAACAAGTGCTCTATAAAATAAATTGTATTGATTGAATACAGACTAAGTTGATGTGTCTGAAGTTTGCCTTTTCTACAGTAATGCTAATATAGTGGGGGATGCTGAGATATAGTGGGGTGTGGATCAGTTAACATCCTCTACAACGACAACTTCAATCAAGGTGTTAAATGGTCAAGATCGTTTGTCAAGATAGTTGTTTCGCATTACTATATCTGTTCTTTAAGTTTTAATATCTCATTTGTAAAAGGGCACTGTGTCGAATCCTGCCACTTAACAATAACACGACTGGTCTCCTCCTCATCCTCCCTCCCTGAAGAAGAACCGCATAGTTAATCCAGGGTTGTATTGGTGGGAAGAGTAGTTCTGCCATCTATTAAGCTAATATAAAGAGTTAACAAATCAATGCTAGCTGATAGACAGAACAGCAAATAAGTTTAAATGGGGAATATGTCAGTAACCCAGATTTTGTAGAAACATTATCTTAAAACATTGACTGCAGATGTCCACTTGTCATTATATGCTGGTAGTACAGTAAAATGGTACATATGGCCCCTTAAAAACAATGTTCATGAGTAGTCTGGGAATAATCCTGGTGTTCTTTTCATTGAAAGCCCATCAAATTATTCAGATTTTCAGTCCAGTTGTCAGAAAAGTGGATTATAATACTAAAATACCATACATTTGTTTCTAAATATAACTGGTAAGGTTACTTTTGTATATATCGAATGTGAAGCGCAAACAAACATTATGGGTTTGGTTAGATTTCCCTCTCAAAAACATCTGAACTGTTTCAACAAAAAAAGAACTACCATCCATCCTTCAGGCTACATCATGACTGACAATTTTCAGATGTTTTGTATAGATATGGATCTAGGTTTTTAGGTTTATTTGTTATTGTACAGGCTAGTTGACATCATGCAACTTTAAGTTACTATGCCATCTGCTGATTTGAAAGCCATTCTTTGTTCAGATGTTCAGTTTTTCTAACCAGACTGTCTATGTACATAACACACATAGCACTTCTTATTTTAATTATTACTCGAACATGCCAATATATTATAAACAAACACATAAAAAGGCAATTATATTTTTCACTGTTCTATTACATATTTTGTCGAGTTTTGATAACTAGTGATTTTGTGTGCAGCTGTAGCATGCAGTTATTGCTTGAATAAAACAGCATGTGTATATTGAGCAATAAAAATAGAACGGAAAACCATCCTGAAGTGAATGTTCAACATCTAGTAGACAACACAACAAACAAGTTCATAGTCAACACAGCAGTTACACATGTGTAATGTGCACCGATTAAAATCAGTTTTATTATAAACTCTACTATGTCCAGGGGCTGCATTTGTGTATGTTTGTGTTTAGCTGAGAGGTCTCTATCCTGTTGACATTCAGGTCCCAGGAAACATTTCATAGGGATCATCTTCCTTAAGCTCCAGGGTGTAGTGTTTCTTGTGGAAATGCAAAACTGCCCCTAGGTAAGTATCTAGGACAGGTGTATAAAGCATATGGCACACAGGCAGGATTTGGCCTGCAAGAGGGTCCCATCCTGCTCACGGGTTGTTTGAGTAAACAAAAGAAAATATGACCAACTCAATATGTACTTTTATTCAGTCCATTGACAGTGTTTACCTTTTTTATTATTAACAGTTCCCATAAGTCTGGGTAGAGGGCTACTTTAGTACGTCTTTAAAGCAATACATTTTTAGTATCTTGTTGAAGGATAAATTGGCCCCTGGATAAAAATGTGTTTGACACGCATGAAGGCAATTTCACTCTATTCCATTCCAATATGAAGATACACATGGGTATTTCTGGAGTTATCGTGGTATTTGGCCGTGACATATGGATTTAGCAACTGTTTCTTATTAGTTCATTCTAAATGAACTAATATAGCAGCATAATGACCATTACTATTACAATACATTTTACATTATACACTGATTTTCTATATAGGAGGCTGGAAATGCTGAAGTAAAAAGAAATAAGTCATTTTTTTACTGAAGTTATGATGAATCACATACAACTCCGATTCCAAATTTGGGAAGCTTAAAAACGGAATTCAATGATATGCAAATCTTTTAATTAAACCCTATTTTCAATAGAAAATAGTGCAAAGACAACATATCAGATTTTGAAACTGAGATATTTTATTGTTTCTTGAAAAATATATGTCCACTTTGAATTTGATGCCAGCAACATGTTTAAAATAAGTTGGGACAGAGGCAACAAGAGACTGGAAAAGTTGTGGAATGCTAAGATACTAAACCTGGTGGAATAGCACACAACAAATTAGGTCAGTTGGCAACAGATTAGTAACCTGATTGGGTATTAAAAGATTATTCCAAAGTAGATGGGACTGTCAGAAGTGTGAATGGGGAGGGGTTCACCACTCTGTGAAAGACTGCGCGGGCAAATAGTGCAACAATTTAAGAATAACGATTCTCATCCTAATATTGCAAAGACTTTGGGGATCTTATCATCAGTGGTACGTAATATCATCAACAGTTTCAGAGTATCCAGAGAAATCACTGGATGCAAGGGACAAGGCCGAAAACCAACATTGTACAGCCGTGATCTTCAGGCCCTCAGGCGGCACTGTATTAAAAACAGACACGATTCTGTAGTGGACATCAATCCATGGGCTCAGTAACACTTCTGAAATCCATTGTCTCTGAACACAGTACGTTGCTTTGAGACTTTTGGAAACATTATGAAAGAAAAAATACAACAAAGGTGACCCCGAATCCTATATCCTATACATATCCCTTTTAAAATGACAGTAATTGGTCATGTCAGTTCCCAAATGCTTACAGAGTATTATTAAAAGAGGGGGTGACACAACACGGTCAACATGCCAATCCCAACTTCTTTGAAACGTGTTGCTGGCATCATATAAAAAATGGGCATGTTTTTTTTCCCAAATTCACATAATTTCATACTGTTTTTATTTGCATTTTTCGCAGTGTCCCAACCTTTTTGGAAACGAGGAAATAGCTCACAATGTTATTTCCCTTAATTTGACACCAGATGATTGACGGAAACTTTACATTCATGATGTGATTCAAGTTGACCATAATTATATCTAAAATGTACTTAATATAGACCCCTTGATTATACAGTAGGAAAAATACAATGGAACCTGCTGCTTCCAGCATATGATTGCGACAGGGTTACTTTATTTCGGTGGGCACTGAATGGGAGCACTTATGACTATATTTCAAGTGCTTGTCCACATGCATAAATAACCATTTTAATGGTACTCTATATGGTACCTACTGTAATCAATCCCTCAGAGAACAGCAAATATTTGACAGCCTCACACAAGAATCTCTGTATGTTAAGAAATTGTTGAAAGTCATTTGATCTCTATTTAAAATTCAGGGGTAGAAATATTTATATATAATATATTCCCCATCATGTTTATTAAGTAACAATTGAACATGGATGCCCTTTTTGTATTTCAGAGATGCCCTGAATAAACTAATGGAATTACTAATAAAATGTCACTCACCAGGCCATTCTTTAAGAGGTCTGCCCACATACTGGTGCCATCCCCTCCCCTCATCAGCACATTGTAGATGAAGAAGTAGGTGCCGGGGATCTTGCATGTGAACTTGCCAAGCGAACCATCATAGTTATCCCCCAGGTTGGTGACCACGTCGTCGAACTTAAGCACCTCGTAGCCCTCCTGTGGGTTCCGGAGACCCGCGTAGAAAGCCACCCGCGGTGTTGTGCTGTAGGTCGATGTGGTGATGGCTCCTTGGCCCCCGAGACCCAGTATCCCAGTTTTCAGAGTGTCTCCTCTGTCCCCCGGGGGTCCCTTGGGCCCCGGAGGACCAGGCTCTCCGGGTGGTCCCGGTGGACCGGGTTTTCCCGGACGCCCGGGCTTTCCCAGCGGACCGTTGCCGCCGTAAGTTGGCAAAGGAGGGCCGATGCTGTGGTCGCTCAGCGCCTCTGCCTCCACTTCTGCTTGGAGCCCCGTGGCGGTTGTTGCTGTGTCTGTACCCCCCGAGTCCAGATAAGGGTCGCACACCATTCGGCAGGTTCCTAGCATCTCAAAGTGGCTGGTGTCATCTGTGCCCACCGTGCTGACCAGCACCGGGATGAGGACCACCAACACCAGGACTAGCATGACCCCCACGGCGGCGGCTACCAGGGTCTTCCTCCCAATACTGAGCCGTGGAAGGGGCTGCGCTGCCAGCGTGGAGCTCTCTGGGGCAGGAATGGTGGCTGCTGGGTAGTGGGCCGCCGTCCACCTGTAAGACCAAGGACACCCTTATGGTTCCTGAGAGACACGCAAGAGAGCATGTGAGTGAGTGTGTCCGGAGAGGGGAAAGAGGATAAGCGAAAAACAGCAGGAAGGGGAGAAGGGAGATGCAAATGAGAGAGGGAGGTTAGATAAAAGGATGTATAGAATGAGACAGCGGGGGACAGCGATGATAAGAAGAGAAAAGCAGAGGAAGAGAAACATGCACTCACACTCACCGCTCACTCAAATGCATACAGAGTTGAGGGGAAAGAAGAGGTGTAAGCCTGTGCCTAGATGACAGAGTGAGAGAGAGAGAATCCTCTTCACTGAGCAGCTCTGGGGGCTTCCCTGAGGTGAGAGGAAGGAAAAATAAAAAAAGACTTATTTCTCAGCCAATTAGAAGAGAGACATTCGTCAGTACATATCTTGGGGGTCACTGTGATTCTGTGTAATATAGAAGATGATATCACTAAGACTGATATCATCTCAGGGGCATGTAGCCAACAGTATAAAGAGTATCTCTGTAAATACTGAATATTTGTACTTACATAATCATGTAGAAACGGGTTCATGCATTTCCTATGGTTGCATCCAGAACATATGAAGCTAACAGAGACAAACTTATGTACAGTCACCCACAAATTCAATGGCACTCTTGATGAAAGTGAACCAAAATACTGTTGAAATTGAACATTTAAGATATTAAGTTACAATGTGTGTGCCAAAACAAATGGAAAATTCTATTATGTTGTTCTGTGGTGGAAACGTGTCTACATTGGAATCAAGAGAATGAACCGGTTATAGTTCTAACTATTTTAATGCAAGATGGTGAGAATAAAAGTATGAAACAGTAACGCCAATGAGCCTTTACATATAGCGATGCCTCCCTATCAAGAAGAAAGAAGATTAAGCAGAAAAAGAAGCCGAAGCAGAAGCCCCCTCCCTAGTGAACTGCCCCCTTATATGTGTTATTACCCCTGTGTCTACGTGTAGTATCTTTCTATTGGCCCCACGCAGTCTAGCAGTTTACCTCCGGTGGCTGGGCTAAGGTGTCACAAAGTCCATATTTATGTCTAGCCACCTCCACCAAAGGGGGTACTCAACTGGAACCGAAACCGGGGCTTGGTTTCGTGTTATTGTCACTAAGGCACATGTTTCACAAGGTTCTAAGTATTTTAGCTTATCATGTGTCATGTATGCATGTGAGACCTAAAGTTAAAGTGTTGCAGTCTTCAAGCTGTTAGTTATTCCACCATAGTTCTTCTGAATTACTAGAGGAAATCAAAATCTATATTTTTATGTAAAAATTGGATTTGGTGAAAAAGATGTACAAATTATTTGCAATCCTTTTCTCAATATTCCCTAACCTTCCTCTTGTGTAGATAAAGACAATGAAAATTTTCTATAATGTTTTGAGATTAGAGAACACATTACTAATAATTTTAGAACATCTCTCTAAAAATGTACAGACCTGTACTATACTTTGTCTACACTATAGTGCCTGCTTCAATTGAAACCATGCATTTGGAATTAAATAATATTGCAAAATGTAGATGTAGATTTTTGTTGCATTAATTAATTTAACTTACATTGTGGCTAGTGATGCATAATGTGCTCATGGTTACTGTCTAGCTGTACGATGTACTTGCTGAAGTTTTAACTTCCTGGCAGAGGCAACCAGGATTTGGGGTAAAATATTTTGACATTTGTTTATGTTAATGATGTTATACCAGCATTCTCTAAACCATCATCCACCAGGCAGTTTTGTGATAGAAAACAACATTTTTTTGTCAGAGTACTCCCATAATGTTCATTAAAACGCCAAAATATGTAAAAGGATTTAGGTATATTATTTGTAGTCACTGCCATGAATCAGAATGGTATTCAAGAAAATGTTCATCAAGACGTCAGGCAAGACCAAGTAATAACTGACTGCAGAAAAGATTGAACGCCTTACTTTAAATTACTATGTTACCACAGTCCGTTTTTACGGCGTCCAATACAGCTTGTGAGCATCACAGATGGAAACTGGTGACACATACGTGTTCCTGAGAATCAAGCCTTCAATTTAATCCTTAATAACTCAAACCACTCCACAGCTAGGGTCAAATTTCTAGGAGTGAAACAGAAAGCACTCTCTATCGTTAGTCCTGGGCCTGGTATCTTTAATTAATAGCCCGGGATCTCAAACTGACCAAAAACCCCTGATCTATTCATGTATAATTCCTGATCGCGCATTATTACAATGTAGATGCTCAGGCCGCTAGCATGTACATTGTAATTTTCCTCCTCCATTTACATTCAAAACACTGTATGATCTGTCCAGGGGTGGGGGTGGGGGGCTTAGCCCTGAACGTATTGTGAACCTACCAATGCCTCTGCTGACCAGCATGACTGAGAATATGCTGGTCAACATTTCTAGAGGAATGGCCTAAGAGTTCTCCGTACATCCTTTCATACAATCTAAATAGATGGGATTGTTGCCCAGAAATGTCCCGGTTAAAAACAAAGGTTAAATTTAGCTATATGTAGCAATTTAAATACATTTTCAATAGTGTCTTTAAAAGATGATATTGTCCACCGTAATGAAATTGAGAGATCACTAAGGATGATTGCCTTTTACTCTTAATTAGTACACGGTTAGTCACGTGACACATTATAGACACCACTGGTCCTGTTCTTACAAACTTGGCTGAATAAGCGCTGGCTCTTGCAATAAGATTTGGTCTCAGGCATCACATCCCAGTCCAGCTGTATCATGGTGACCCATGTTCTTAATCCTGCAAAGGGGGCTGCAAATTTGCTGTGCTCTGTCCGTGTTGGTGTGTAGGAAGTTTGGACAGGGATGCCTTGCCTCAGTGTGATCTTGTGCAACACAGGGCAGAGCTAATTATGGTCGTAAAGCAAGAGAAATGCTCTCCTCTAAGTGTGTTGTTTTCTTACTTCCTTGTAGAGCAGTGTGAAAATAAGCAGAACTCCACGCGGGGGGGGTTGCTTCAGAGGAACAATATTGCAATCTTCAACTCCAGGGCATGCTGGGAGCAGCTGCGAGGCCTTAATTACAAATTGGGTATCACAAAATTGTGTATTTCCACTTCTTTGAATGTGTGGAATAAAAACATTTTCTTGGAGCCAAAAGGCAACAGCCGGAGTGTGTTTGTGATGTGAGTCAGAGCAAAGCCAGCGGAAGGTGACTCAATAGGGTTTTCATAGCCCCTGAGACCACAGCCTCAGAAATGCACCAAGGATTCCTTCTTCCTCTGTTGCAATATGAACATATGAAATGGCTATAATTTCTTGATTGTGGCAGACTCAATAGAGGTAGGTATGAAATGCCCCAAATGCTTTGTCAAATCATACTCTTCACTGATATACAGAGGGTTGTACAAGAGAAAGTACTGCCATTAAAGAAGAGTAACTTCTTCAAATGGCCCAAAAATGCATTGACTGTTAGCTCAATAAATTGCTATAGAAAGCTTCATTTACCTTATCAAAGAAAAAAGTTTCTCACATTAAGGCAACATTCATACCTTTACAAGCACACAGAGGACAGGGATATCAATTCTATTGTTACTGTGCCAGAAATAGCATTTGATCCAGAAGGTATGCCCATACAAGCAGGTCAGATTATCAGGGTTCCCATTGTTCTTCTTCGATGACAGTGTTTCTTCAGGTGACAGACGGAGAGTCTCGGTCTCCTGGCTTTGGTCTGAATCCCTTCTCAAACACCTTCCTCTAAGAGAATGTTACTGTTCTACACATTTGAAGCTGAGTGAAAGACAATACTTTTCCTAGCAGAGCTCCCAGAGTAATGGAAAGACATCACCACTCGGGATGGCTGATGAGGACCTCTAGAAGTCCAACAGTTGTTGTAAAGGGAAGGTCATGTCTTGGAGACTGACTGATCTTAACAGTGATGTTTTGTATAGCTACAAAATGTAATTAGCATGTACTGTAAACAAGTAAGCAAGCCATGCAGAAGAAAGGGTGGATCCGTTTTAGGTCAAATAAACGTAAGCACAGATGTAACTTTTTCTAAAAACATTATTGGCCATAGCTAAAGTGTTATAAAAATATTGGCACTGATTGGCCTTCAAATGTCACTGTTATAAGCAGTGGTACTTGAATGCATATTTCTATCTTTTGACCTAAAGACTTGAAAATGTGAATGTGTGTGTCTTTCCTCATGCTTTAAATTTGCCTCTAGGACCAATGTAGTCTGTCAGGATAATTCTTCCTCCATATAGGACATTTTGGAGGTTAAAATAAACCTTAACTCCAATTAAAACCACATTTGGTGCATAGGCTTTTAAAACACCTCTTTGTTACCAAGAAAAAGAACCAGGCAAACCTAGTTCAACCAGCCCATGATTAGAAAGGATGAATGTTGTTGCCCTCACTGGATTCAAACCTGGGACTCCGATGTGAGAAGCTATATGTATGTATACTTCCACCACAATTAGCATGTATGAACTGTATTTCTTTAGCCACTGGTCGTTTCAACAACTAATTAGTCAGTAATAGGCTTAGTATCTACCAACTTACTACTTGGAATAGTTATATGAATTGAGCAATTGCTAGCGAGACTGAAGATTAATTTATCACTGCCAAAGTAGTTTGATTTCATAGCACAACGCTAGTTTCTCTTTCATTACATTGATACAATAACTATCAATATAGGTGACAGAAACTGACTTTTTCATCAAGTGAAAACTGAAAGAATCATGAAAACCCCTACTCTTTTACTACCCAAGGGGTTGTGATCAAGCCTATATTACCCTAAAAAGCATGTACCGATGCGTATTTCAAAAATCCACAATAAATAGTTTTAAACAGTTTTATTTTGGGCTTAGTATGAAATAGCTACTGAAGGTTGTATCCAGTGAAGTTTTTGTCAATCCTGAACAAATCTTAATGCATCATATTTTTGTACTATTTAATTTCATAGCACAACTACATTTGTTTTTATTTCATTTGTGAATGACATTGATAGAATTACCATCAATATAGGTGACGAAATTGTCTGTTACCCCAAAAACATGCATGGATGTGTACTTCCAAAATCCACCAGAAATTGTTGGAATATTACCAGAAATACTACTATATATTTAATTACTATACAACGTAACTACTGAAGATTGTGGTCTGCAGTGTTTTTTCTTACACGGTCTGGCAAAAACAAAAAAAACAAAAAAAATTATAGTGTTAAATCAGAAAATCTGATTTTACATGATGATATAAATCCAAATGATTTTTATTTATGTGATAATTAAAATTTACACTGAACAATATTATATCCATTATGAGCTGAACTCAAAGATCTAAGACTTTCTCTATGTACACAAAAGGCCTGTTTCAAATATTGTTCACAAATCTGTCTAAATCTGTGTTAGTGAGCACTTTTGCTTTGCTGAGATAATACATCCACCTCACAGGTGTGGCATATCAAGATGCAATCAGACATCATGAGTATTGCACAGGGTGTGCCTTAGGCTGGCCACAATAAAAGCCCACCTGAAAATGTGAATAATTTTAGCTAGCGTACAAGCAAACTAACTTAAATGCCAATGGCGTTAAGTATAAAGCCAAGATCAAATACAGTGGATATAAAAAGTCTACACACCTTGTTAAAATGCCAGGTGTTTGTTATGTAGAAAAATAAGACAAAGGTAAATCATGTCAGAACTGAAATCTTTGAGAGGGAAAAATAAAAAAACCTCATACTAACCTTGTTGCATGTGTGCATACCCTCAACTAATACTTTGTCAAAAATCCTTTTCTTTCTATCTATTACAGCACTCAGTCTTTTTGGGTAGGCGTCTATTAGCATGGCGTGGCAATATTTGCCCACTCTTTGCAAATCGCTTCAAAACTGTCAGATTCCCAGGGCTTCTCCTGTGCACAGCCCTATTCAGATCAACCCACAGATGTTCAATTAAATTCAGGTCTGGGCTCTGGCTGTGCCATTCCAAAATATTAATCTTCTTCTGGTGAAGCCATGCTTTTGTGGATTTGGATGTGTGCTTTGGGTTATTGTCGTGCTGAAAGGTGAACTTCCTTCCTCTTTCTAACGGATGCCTGAAGGTTTTTTGCCAAACTTGCAAATTGCATAATTCCCTCAACCCTGACTAAGACCCGGTTCCAGCTGAAGAAAAACAGCCCCAAAGCATGATGCTGCCACCACCATGCTTCACTGTGGGTATGGTGCACTTTGGGTGTTGTGCAGTGTTGTTTTTGTGCCAAACATACATTTGGAATTAAGCCAAAAAGTTCAACCTTGATTTCATCAGACCGTAACACATTTTCCCACCTGTTTTGGGAGACTTTATGTTTGTTTTTGCCGGCTTGGAACTTTTTCATTCTATCCTTCATTTTGCCGGCTTCCATCCTGCCACCCTACCCAACAGCCTATTAATATGAAGAATACGGGAGAATGTTGTCACATGTTGCACACAGCCAGTACTTGCCAGAAATTCCTGCAGCTCCTTTGATGTTGCTGTAGGCCTCTTGGAAGCCTCCCTAACCAGTTTTCTTCTAATCTTTTCATCAATTTTGGAGGGATGTCCAGTTCTTGATAATGTCTCTGTTGTGCAATATTTTCTCCACTTGATGAATTCTTTGGAAATTATTTCACACCTTTCTCCTGACTGATATCGTTCAACAATGAGATCCTTCTGATGCTTTGAAAGCTCTCTGCAGACCATGGCTTTAGCTTTGAGATGCAACAAAGAAAATTTTCTATTTAACATGTGTTGTAATGTGATTCCTAAATTTTGAACACAGCCACATACCCAGTTATAAGAGGGTGTGCACACTTATGCAACCAGGTTATTGTAAGGTTTTTATTTTTAATTTGTCCCCCTCGAAGGTATCTGTTTGTTTTTCAATTGAGTTGTTCACATTACAGGTCACAATAAAAGTGGAAAAAGTTCTGACAATTTCTGTCTCATCACAAAAACCTAGCATTTTAACAATTGTGTGTAGATATTTTATCCACTGTATATGAGTTTACATTTTAGTTGTGTAGCAGATCCTCGTATACAGAGGAACTTATAGTTAGTGCATTAATCTTAAGATAATTGATGGGACAACCAAGCAATCAACGTTACAACCCCATTTCCCAAAAAGATGGGGCACTTTGTGAAATGTTAATTAAAACAAATAATGCAACAATTTAAGAAAAATGTTTCATAACATGCAGTTGCAAACAGTTTGGGAACCTCATAATCAATGTTACATAACATATTTAAAGATTTAGAGACTTGTAATGTTTCGAAGGAGAGACGGAGGCAAACGCGGATTTGTTGTAACTTAGCTTTCAATGAAAACAAAGGAAAAACAGAACCGAGTGCGGTGCACTGAGATAGAAACAAAAACTGAACATGAAACATAGAAACACTGGAACATGAACCATGACAGGATCATTAACAACACAAATACTCACAATGACCGACCAGAAACACTGGGGCAGGAGGAACTTAAATAGGGACACAACGAGGGAGCACACAAGGCACCGGTGGGAATCTGGGCTGCCACATTTTGGATAAGTTGAAGGGGTTTGATAGCACAAGCAAAAAGCCCAACCAACTGTTGAGTTACAGTGTTCCCAGCTGGAGAAGAAAAGTGCCTGGGCATCTATGTATACTCATGTACCTTTAGTTCTAAGAGAAAAGTGTCAGTGCAATCAGTAGAATGTTTTCATAAGGGATATGCCACAAACCGGCAGTTATTCCTCCAAGGAACAGCACCAGTATACATACTGGGTTTTGTAGAACATGAACCTGTTTCTGTGTCTAATGACAGTTTTCCCGGCTCAAGTCAATGTTTTTGTACTCCGTGGGGGAGTTCTCAACCTTGATGGAGTGAGATTTCATTGGACAGGTCTTCCCCCAGAGGATGAGCAGCTCTGTATTGTTAAGGTTGAGCTTGAAGAGGTAGACATTTCAGCAGAGATGTCTGCTGGACCCACAAGAATGTTTTGCCTGTGTTTTAGAACATTTGGAAAAGGAAGGTAGTAGTTCAATGTCATTCGCAAAGCAGTAATATTCTAAACCTTGGGAGGATATTAAAAAGACAAGTGACTGTTGATATACAGAAGATGTTCTGGAACCGAGCCCCAGGGTCCACAATTAGTGAGAACCTGTGGAGCAGACAGAGACCTCCAAGTCACCTGGAAGGATACGAACAGTCTGAATATTTCCTCTGCCAAGAGAGAGACATTGACAAACAGTTTCTGGTTGGGGTTGGGGAGGAGGGGTGAGGAAAGGGAATTGAAAATTCACCTCCATACATTTTTTATCTGATGACAGCTCAATACTTGCCCACAACCCTAAAAAGATGTTGGCCGCAGAAGAGAATTTGACACATTTATAATGACTTGTCATGATGTGCTACGCATGCTGGCTGTTGACCTATGACAGGACAGTGCTGGCGCTTTTCTGACTTCACTCTCACTCAGCGGCCTGCTGCTTCCGACTGCAGCACTCTCTGAAGACATACACTTCTCTGACCCTCTCATCCCTTCCTACAGTTGACTTAGTCACTCAGAAACATTCAGCCTCAGCGCCTGATAGTGAGCATCAGTAAGTCACAGTGAAATTAATATATCAGTGTTTTTCTCCATGGTGTCTACGATACAATTTAGAAGAAGCCCAAAGGACATCCACTCTTAACCAAAATATGTTCATCCACAATATAATTCTTAAAGTAGCCAATTTTAGCCAAAATTGTCAATCACCTTTGTCTGTCTTTATTAAAAAAATAAGCGTCTGTGAGAAGGAATCCTGCTGACTTCAGGTGAAGCAATTTTTAGATGCGAGTGTTGTGATCAACACTTTGTGAAACTACAACTTCTATTTACTAACTGAACAGACCACAACAGCTTTTAAGTCAATATAAAGGGAGTTTGGAATGTACAAAATTGTATTTTTTGCAGTTATTTCTTGGACTAAATACTGGTATCCTGAATCCTCCTATTCATAAGCTCATTAGCAAATATTATTCAATAAATATAATATGTATACATTTAGAGACAAATCCCCTCCAGTAAAGATTCAAGCAGGATGCAGGAAAAACGCAATGGAGAACTGAGGACTTTCAATAAAAAAACTAAGCAATATCAAAACAAGAACAGAACACATAAGTACACATAAGGAATAGATTCCAAATAATTCACCGACAAGATACGAGGAGCTTGTATAGGGACAGTAAAAAAGAACACAGTTAAGGCCACTAATGGCATATTGATGTCTGTGCTCCTAATTAGGGCTTTGGATTTCACTCACCCGCATGATATTGGAGGGCTTGTTTCTGTAATTGTTTCAGGTTAGAGATATCAGTAATAATGGAATGTTTTAAGTTTGCTCTGCTCCTTGTGTCCTGCCTCTACAACACTGCGACACATACTTCAGTCAGTCATGAAGTTCCTAGTTCAAGGTATTGGTTTTGGATGACATAGGGCACAAATTGGCACATACATTTTGATATCTTCAATATTTATTTTTGGGCCCTCAACAACCAGAAACATATTTTTTTAAAGAACCACCAAACACTTAGATTCAGACAGTGGTATGCTTGGATTTGTATAACATCTCCAGATTGCAAAAATATGTATATATGGAGCCACCCTTCTAGATGGTGAAGGTCAAAAAATAAATAAATGGCTTTAGCTTGACTTTCAGATGCCTAGGTATTTTGTTCAGTACTGCATACCTTTAAGTTTAGCAATGACCTTTTCCAAACATTTGTCTGCCCATTCTGTTGAATGTAAATCTCAGGAATTTATTCATAAAGCAATATTTCAAACATTATGAATTGTAAATGCTGTACATTTTATTGTGTGTATTCTGACTGGCCTTGGCCACCAAGATGTATGATGTAATTAGATGAGTTATTAAATCAATTGACAAAAAGTTGAGATAAAACTGATTGTTTTGTAAATATGCAATATAATTAAATGTATCAGTAGTTTATGTAGGGTATATTCTTTCACTTTGGTGATTTATGATCCTGGTGGGTGGGACTTCCAGTTTGATTTGACAGATGGGCTGGACTTCCATTTGCTGGGTGGGACTTCCGATGTGATGTATGGACGTCCTGTATTACGTGTGTTAGGGTGGGTCTTCCTGTATATGATGTGTGGTATGGTGGGACCTGCAGTGTGACATTGACTTCCTGTATGACGTGTGTTAGGGCGGGACTTCTGGAATGACATATGCATCTCTGGTGACTTTGTAATTTATGAGTGCATTCATGTGTCCATGTGTAATGTTTTACAACAATTGCTAAACACAAGTGTTATAACAGGTGCGATATGTTTGATGTTTAACAAATGGGTCTTAGTGTTCTGGAATGTTAAATTCCCAGGCAGTAAATTATTATAATATCAGCTGCAAGATGTTTGGTGTTGAAGAAAATAGCCCAGGGTTCAACAATGTTGAAGTCCCAAGCAATTTATGTTCCAACAGGTGCTGCAACAGCTGTTCTACAACTGGTGGGTGTTAACCTACCATGTTTTACAATGTGTGTGTAGCATGGTGTTTTTCCACAAGCACAGTCAACACCCACCGGTTGTAGGAGATCTGTTGTAGCACTTGACGGTACATAAAATGCTGGGGAGTTATAACATTGCTGAACCCTGGCCCCATTTTGTTAAACACTAAACATCTTGCAGCTGATATAACACTTATTTATTGCATGGGAATTTAAAATTCTGGAACACTAAGACCAATTTGTTAAACATCAAATATATATTGCACCTGTTTCAACACTGGCAGAAGAAAGTGGTTTGACCGTCTAGATGCTTTGCTGGGACACAGGCTGGCCTCTCTGTGACCCCCTCTCTCTTCTCTGGTGCTGCGGCCATGATTGACTCTGCTGCTGCACTTTTGGAAGCCCTGTCGGTTTAAGGTAAATCACTATGTTTCACATGGTGCATGTTAGTTGCTATAATGTTATGTTTTGAAAAAGTCATGGTATTTGATTTCTAAGTCATGTTTTTATTAGTAATGCTATTGTTTTAGACAAAAACTATCGTTAGCTAGGTAAATCATGTTAGCCTCACTAACGTTCCCCTATATATATTTGCCACATTGCTAATCATTTGTATGTCTAATAATCACTAAACATTGACAACTTGATAAAATGATTGCTCAGTACAAGATATTTTTCAAAATTGTTGTTGCCGACTGCTTGTGTATTAATGTTATGTGTTTTGGTGTTAACATGCTGAGGGACATGGACGACACTAACCAGGCCGTCCTGCAGCAAGGACAGGAGCATTATATGCAGCTGCTATGCCAAGGAAAGAGTCAGGCTGAGGAGAGCCGTATAAAGAGGGATGAGGAGGCGAGTTGGCATTCCTCGCGGCTCTGGCGGAATGAACTGTGTTATGTATATTAACCATGTACAGTGTTATGTATATTATTGCTTTTTCTTCTTGCTATATTTTTTTAATTCTCACCACATAGTTGAAGTGTACTATGTGCCACCATTCATAAGCATATTACACTTATGTGTCTAATATTCAATAAACCAATTGCTGCTAATTTACCCTGTTATATTACTGCCATATCTAAATGTTCAATAATACTATCCAGATTGGTGCTAGTTTCTAGTATTCTTTGTAATTTGCACCTACATTTTTCCAGATGAATAAAATGTGCCTAATCTTCACGGGTCTTTAGACTGTTTTGGAAACACACAACAATAGGCTGAAGGATCCCTGTAGTTCTGTGAATAGAAATTCCTGGGACTCAACTTTCCAGGTATTTGTTGGTGGAAACTCGGCTATGTACAAATCAATACCATCTAATTACGTCATACAGGAAGTCCGTACATCACACCGGAAGTCCCGACCTAACACACGCTATACCGGAAGTACATTCGTCACACCGGAAGTCCCACCCTAACACAGGTCATACAGGAAGTCCAAACGTCGCAACGGAAGTCCTACCTATCCAACAGGACGTCTTGCCCACATGTCAAAACATATTGGAAGCCCCGCCCACCAGGGTGTCATAAATCACCAAAGTGACAGAATATACCCTACATAAACTGCTTGTACCTAATGAGAAAAGGTGTACAATTATTTGATAAGTTCTTCCAGTAATGGCCAAATTTGATTCCGGTGCCAACAAGTTAATAACATTTATTATTGGCCACTTGAGCCGACCTGCTCTGCTCCATATACATTACACACAATATTCCTACCCCAAAATATTGCTATATCACAAAGGGTTTTAAGACATTTTTCTTCTGTTTACAGCGTTGTCTTCAGTTATACAGTGAGTTATACTGTGAGTAAAGGTTTCATAGCTGTATCTCATACAAGCATGCAGGGGACTTAGAATTCTTTTCTGTGGCTTAAGGAGCGTTGTATAATCAACCGGAGGGTGTGGAGACAACAGATCGGGAGACAGCAAAAGCCAAGGGATGGTGAATAATAAAGCAGTCATGGCGTCTCGTCAGTAGGCTATAGCTTAAGGAAGAGGAAGAAATAGAATGGAGGATTCCTCTTTGCCGCTGGCAAAGAACAACATGGTCCCTTAGCTAAGGACATCCCCTTATAAGATATGGTAGCTAAAGATGATGAGCATAAAGTGTAGCTTTGTCTATGGGACAGATTTAATTAGATGTTTAATGTTTGTTTCCTCTCTTCTAAAGAATGGTATCCGCTGGCTTTTTCTAAGGCACTGCTAGTTACACATTGATATTTCAACTAAGGATTTATAATCATGCAAATATGTTTAACAATGTTATAGTGCCTTGGGGTGTGGACTCATTCTGTGTTTAAACACAGTATATGAAATGACTGTACACACAAAATATTTCCTTGTCAATCAATGTCAAGTACATATTCCAGCCAAATGTCCGTTTGTGGATAGATTCCACAATGTGATTCCAATAGCGATAATTTCAATGTTATTGTATGTGTAGTGTGTATGTCATACAGTATTTCCCAGGCCCATGAAGTTGGCTTTTTTTTTCTACATCTGGTAGTCCAAAGCCACTGAACATTCTCCATGCAGGAACAGTCCTGGTACCCAAATATTCCTTCCACTTGATTATGTTTAAAAAAAGATTTTGAATAATATTGCTGTTGTTTATCTGCTTGATCTTACACTCAAAATATGAAAAAAGGCATATTTTTTACACTTATAAATTCTTGTTATTCAAATCTAACATAAATATTTTGCACACACACACACGCACATGCACGCACACACACACCCAATATATAGTGTGGAGAACAAGTATTTGATACACTGCTAATTTTGCAGGTTTTCCTACTTACAAAGCATTTAGAGGTCTGTCATTTTTATCGTAGGTACATTTCAACTGTGAGAGATGGAATCTAAAACAAAAATCCAGAAAATCCCATTGTATGATTTTTAAATAATTAATTTGCATTTTATTGCATGACATAAATATTTGATACATCAGAAAAGCAGAACTTAATATTTGGTACAGAAACCTTTGTTTACAATTACAGAGATCATACGTGTCCTGTAGTTCTTGACCAGGTTTGCAAACACTGCAGCAGGGATTTTGGCCCACTCCTCCATACAGACCCTCTCCCGATCCTTCAGGTTTTGGGGCTGTCGCTGGGAAATACAGACTTTCAGCTCCCTCCAAAAATGTTCTATTGGGTTCAGGTCTGGAGACTGGCTAGGCCACTCCAGCACCTTGAGATGCTTCTTTCTGAGCCATTCCTTAGTTGCCCTGGCTGTGTGTTTTGGGTCGTTGTCATGCTGGAAGACCCAACCATGACCCATCTTCAATGCTCTTACAGAGGCAATACATGACCCCATCCATCCTCCCCTCAATACGGTGCAGTCGTCTTGTCCCCTTTGAAGAAAAGCATCCCCAAAGAATGATGTTTCCACCTCCATGCTTCATGGTTGGGATGGTGTTCTTGGGGTTGTACTCATCCTTCTTCTTCCTCCAAACACTGCGAGTGGCGTTTAGACCAAAAAGCTCTATTTTTGTCTCATCAGACTACATGACATTCTCCCATTCCTCCTCTGGATCATCCAGATGGTCATTGGCAAACTTCAGACGGGCCTGGACATGCGCTGGCTTGAGCAGGGGGACCTTGTGTGCGCTGCAGGATTTTAATCCATGACTGCGTAGTGTGTTTCTAATGGTTTTCTTTGAGACTGTGGTCCCAGCTCTCTTCAGGTCATTGACCAGGTCCTGCCGTGTAGTTCTGGGCTGATCCCTCACCTTCCTCATGATCCTTGATGCCCCACGAGTTGAGATCTTGCATGGAGCCCCAGACTTGAACTTCTTCCATTTTCTAATGATTGCGCCAGCTGTTGTTTCCTTTCCACCAAGCTGCTTGCCTATTGTCCTGTAGCCCATCCCAGCCTTGTGCAGGTCTACAATTTTATCCCTGATGTCCTTACACAGCTCTCTGGTCTTGGCCATTGTGGAGAGGTTGGAGTCTGTTTGATTGAGTGTGTGGAGAGGTGTCTTTTATACAGGTAACGAGTTCAAACAGTCGCAGTTAATAAAGGTAATGCGTGGAGAACAGGAGAACTTCTTAAAGAAACAGGTCTGTGAGAGCTGGAATTCTTACTGGTTGGGAGGTGATCAAATACCTATGTCATGCAATACAATGCAAAAGAATTCTTTAAAAATCATACAATGTGATTTTCTGGATTTTTGTTTTAGATTCCGTTTCTCACAGTTGAAGTGTACCTATGCTAAAAATTACAGACATCTACATGCTTTGTAAGTAGGAAATACTTGTTCTCCCCACTGTATATACTTTTAAGTGGTCATCCAAGACTTCCTGTTTTACTGGGGTGTAAACATGATTTGATACAAATGTCAAACTCCTGAATTAAATGACCTTCACATATTAAGCAATGGTTAAAAAAATGCTGCATGGCTTAAAATACTTCTCTTCACTATTTGAGCAATAATTAGTAAGTGTAAATCATCTGAAGCCACTGGAGTCGGCACCTAGACCATGGCCCTTCTTGTCCGGTTTCTTAGTTTGATTATACAGCTAGCTCAAAGAAGAGTCTTTGTTGTTTCAAACTTATTTCATTTCACAATGATTGAGCCTACTGTGCTCCTGGGCCCTTTCTATGATTTAGCAATTTTTATGACCTTCCCCATGTCCATGCCTTACCCAAATCTTTGCCTTACCCAGATCTGAGACATAAAACCCAAAGGCTTGCAAACTGTGGCTTGGTTTTTGCACTGAAATTCACAGTGAAGTGTGGGATCATGTTTTTAAAAAATTTTCAATCAATTTTATTTGCATCAGGTTGATTTCAATCCAGTTTTAGAGATGTCTCAAGGATGATAAAAGGACACAAGACATCTGAGCTCAATTTGGAATAGCGAAGGCTCTAAATTGCAGTTAGATAGGTTTTGATATTGTTATTAGGGGGTATATTTCTATTACAATAAAAATCATCAAAACATATGGTTGGGTTAGGTTTAGCTCTTTTGAATTATTGCTTGTGACATGAATATGTATCACACTTTTCACTTATCTGAAATATATCCTCTTTGTACTCTCTGTACCATCAGTGTTTTCTTGCAACAAGCGTCTTTTCAAAAAGCTTGTTTATTCAGTGTGATGTCTTTCTGTTACAGGTATGTCACTGTGATGTATTCTTTAGTCATTCTTATTGTAACTGTTACCTTATATAACCACACAACGGAGTCTGAAATATGCAGTGGATGAGCATTGTTTTCATGCTGTGACTGCCTTGTCAAAAAGCCTGTGTAATCATTGTGATATTTTTCTGCTACAGCGACACTAAATCAGTCAACCTGATATTTTGTTTCCCATGTGATTTTGGGATACTGTAGGAAATGTGTAAATTCATGAAGTCATAAATAGTATCCCTAAATAATTCTCATGTTACAGGAGTACAATTGATACATTTACATTTCTCCAGTTTGATGTTTTATTTAGAAACACTGAAACTCAAAATCTCAAAAGATATTTTCACATTAAATACTTGTTGTTGGTATAAAAATAATTGTGCTTACTAATAACAGTGGTACAATTGTTATGCAAAAAATATCAATGCTCCCATATCAGGTGGTATGGATTATTTTTTTTACTACATACAGTAAACTCAAAGAAAATATAAATGTATTCCTAATGCCATGCCACCATATTGTAATTTAAGAACAATCCATTTGGCAAACACTTTAATTCAAACTGAATTGCAGTATAGCATGCATGTGGATGGGACCAGTGGGAATAAAAAACACAATTTCTGTCTTTTTAAGCAGCAGGCTCTTCCAGCTGAGCAACAGAGTATGACAATAAAAAAATAAAATAAACAAGTTGTCTCAGCAGGGCTCAATCACGAAGCAGCAGAATAGGAGAGACAACGTCAAGATCCACATTATCATCTCTCAATGAGTCATCCTTAAGCTGCTTAGCCTGTCTGTGTTCATGAGAGTAAGACCAGAAAACTGTCATTTTACATATTTACTTAAAAAGCAGTTGCATACAATGTCTGATATTTTGCACGATAGGAGTGTGGCATATTGTACTCTAATGGTGTACATAATGATTGAAAGAGAGATTTCATGAAAGCAAAACGTTTTGTATTCCGACCATTAGGAATGAAGAGACAGAGACAGGAGCACTAAAGAAACACTCAGACACCTAGAGTCTAATGACTTAGCGTCACTCCAAAATGATTATGATAATAAAAAAGAATAACGTGTTCAAATCTCTGTAAAATGAAAATTCAGAACAGCCAGAACAGACATGATAAATAATAATATACAGTTACTTAAATCAATTGAGTTACTCAAAATGAATTTGGTGAAAAGGCTACTAATTCTATATATCTTTTGTTCACTTACAGTTAAAAATATGTAATTATTTGCAAGGCCGTCTTTCATGCCTTATTGTTAATATACACTTGGTCTAATAAAACATGGTTTGCATATAAACATATATAACCTCCTTTTGCCCTTGAAATAAATGTAAAATCCAATCATGCGGGTGTAACATACTCAGACTATACAGTCTTTACTACTGAAATTACTTCTAATTGGACTGTAATAGTCACATATTTTCCCCCCCAAACTGGCTGAAGTTTCAGTTGGATTGTTTTGTATACAAAAATTGTTTTATCATAATTTATCACTTTTTTCTCCACCTTGTACAAAAATATATATTTTTTTAAACAATCACATTTTTACAGCATAGGGCCTTTAAAAATCCTCATTCAGACTTCTTGGACAAGGTTGCCCCCAAGTGGTTAAAAATTATGCACAAGTGGTTTCAGTTATGGAGATGTGTATTTGAGAATTTTTTTCAGGTGTTGTGCTTAGGGGACTTTTTACGGCACTTCAGGGAGAGGCATCTAACTCTGAAAACCTCACCTTGAACAAACTAACTTGCATGTGGTTTCAGTAAAATATATGTTTTGAATCATTTAAATAGCAATTGTATATAAAAAAGTATGTTTCTGAATACTTCAGCATTAATGTTTAAGTTTTCCATGGCAATAGATAATACTGAATTCATTGTGAATATTGACGTTAATAGGTTAACATGTAGTTTTGTCATTGATCTTAAATCTTTCTACCTCATTCATGCTCAATTTAGTTATTCGTGGCATTATCTGGATTCATTTGAAGAAAAAAAAAAAAATTCTGAGGCAATCTAATCTGTTTGCATTAGTGCTCGGAACACGCAGCCAAGGAAAATGTTGACTAATGCAATATAAATGTATTTGTCCAAATATTTGGAGTTTTGATAATTATTCTTTATTAATTGAACTGCTTTACTTTACAAACAGTTTAATCTGTACTGGGTATATAAAATATCCTCAAAGAAGAGATGGCATTTTGTGCTGACTATATAATTTTTCTAACACAATGTCACAGTGCTGGGAGTAGGACACAGGCGCAGAGACGTGGCAATAATCCATTGTTTTATTTAAACTTAAGAAAAACAAAACGAGAGCAGCTTACCGTGACTGGGTATAAGCTAAACAGCAACTACAAACCATAAAGATCCACACAGAGTGTGGGCAAACATTCACATAAATGGGTTCCCCAATTGGAGGCAACAATCTACACCTGCCTCCAATTGAGGAGATCAAACTTAAATAGAGATGCCTAGAGGCACCTCTTTCTGTTCTGTCCTGACTATGGCCCCAGCCCAGTGCAGAGATGGCTAGGGGCATTGCCAGGACGTGACACCCAATTTATTAAAATTGCAGACAAAGACAACTAGTCACCACCAAGAGTTCAAAGTGCACCACACATTGAGTTTGTGTGAGTTTGTGTAAATGTGCATGCATGACAAGAGCCTGTGCATCACCTTGGCTTACTAGACAGTGGACTGTGACATCCTGTGTCATATTCTGTACTTAACTTTCTATAGTCTCTTCAACAACATAAATATGGTCTGAAGCCCCTTCTTGACATCAAGGAGGTTTGAGATGTAGTAAACCAGTGTAGCAGAATCTAAGACTCACATTTTACAGGTCAAAAATTTGGACACACCTACTAATTCAAGGTAATTTCCTCATATAGTATAATAATAGTGCAGACATCAAAAGTATGAAACAATACATACGGAGTCATGTAGTAACCAAAAAGATGTTTACAAATGCCAAAACACATTTATATTTTAGATTCCTTAAAGCAGCCTTGATGATAGCTTTGTACACTTTTGGCATTCTCTCAACCAGCTCCATGAGCTAGTCACCTAGAAGGCTTTCCCAACGGTATTGAAGGAGTTCCAACATAAGCTGAGCACTTGCTTGTTGTGGTCCAACTCATCCCAAACCATCTCAATTGGTTTGATGTTGATTGATTGTGGACGCCAGTTCATCTGATGCAGTATTCCATCATGCTCCTTCTTGGTCAAATGGCCTTCACACAGACTGGAGGTGTGTTTTGGGTCATTGTCCTTGAAAAAAAATAGTCCCACTTAATGCAAACCAGATCGGATGATATATTGCAGCAGAATGATGTGGTAGCCATACTGGTTGAATGTACTTTGATTTCCAACAGTTGTTTGAACCAAAAATCCTCGTATTTCTTGGCACATGCAATTCCCTTATTATTGGTGTCCATCAGTACAGTGTTTAGCAACAATTAAACAACGAAGGCCTGATACACATGGTGTTCTTTGAACAGTTCATGTGGAGATGTGTTTATTAATCTCAGTGAAGCAGAGGTGTTACTAGAAACACAATACCTTTGGGGCTTAGCCCCCCACCCACTGGGACAGAAAGGGTTTCGAATGTACATGAGGAAAATGTCGATGTACACACTAGTGTCCTACATGTCTACATTGTCATAATTCGCAATCTGAATTATAGATGAATAGATCAGAGGCTATTTTTTTTAGATCATAAAATTTACCACAAAATATATTTTTGGGGCTATTCATAAAAGATTTGGGGCAATAGCCCAAGATGCCCAGGCCTAATGACCCAACTGCTGTGAAGCATTTATTTATTTATTTATTTGGGCTGCAATCTGAGGTTCCGGTAATTGTGAGTTTCTGATGCTGGTAACTCTAATGAACTTATCCTCTGCCGCAGAGTTAGCTCTGGGTCTTCCTTTCCTGTGGTGGGCCTTTAGCCATCTTCATCATAGCACTTGATGTTTTTTACGATTGCACTTAAAGAAACTTTGATTAAATGTATTTTGAAATGTTGACACATTTTAGATGATTCCATGTATTTTATTTCATAGTTTTGATGTCTTCATTATGATTATACAATATGGAAAATAATCAAAATAAAACAAATATCCTTGAATGAGTAGGTGTGTCAAAACGTTTGACTTGGACTGCATACACACATACAGTACTCCTGTTATACTACAGTTAACATATATTCATAAAAGGTACACTTTTCTGTATATATAGAATACTGTATATTAACACTAGTTAAACATCAATTATAAAGCCCACTTCCATACTTGGCCACAAATATTAACTTGATTACACATCACTAAAGTCAAAGGCTTTTATTTATTAAATGCATCAAATAACATAGCGTCATTGTCACAGTCAGGTGTAGTGGAGCTGACGAACCAGGCGCAGGCAAAGGGTGGCAGTCTTTTTATTCAAAAGAAACACAGAGCAATTTAAGGAAAACTGAAACAACGCAAACGAAACTCACCACTGACCTCAGAACACACTGTTACTTGGAACAACGACCGACAAAGGAGGGGAGCAGAGGAGAAACATTTAAACACATACTGATGACTTAATCGGGACCTGGTGTGAGTGACAATTGGAGACAAGACAAATGAAAGTGTCCGGGATGAGTTCATGGACATTGAGATATAGCGGGAATAGCGGGAGATGGCGGTGCTGTCCGTCACCTCACCATCACTGCCATTCTGAACAATGACATTCTTGTGACATGGCACACGACTAAGAAGGAATGTAAAAACTGTCCCGTCAACACATGCAATAACACCTGATATAATTGTTCAACATCACGTTGTAATGGGCCTCTGCACGCCTATGTAGATATTCCATTGAAATTAGCCGTTTTCAGCTACAATAGTCATTTTCAATATTAACAATGTAATGTCTACACTGTGTTTCTGATCAATTTGATGTAAAGTTAATGGACAAAAAAATCTTTTCTTTTGAAAACAAGGACATTTCAGAGTGATCCCAAACTTTTGAATTGTAGTGTAGTTAGCAAAACAAAGAGGTTTAGCACAACTTTCTACTGTAAATAACACAAACAAAACAAATGTTTAGGTTCTTGACAAAATGAAATAATTCCATCAAACACAATGCTCTCAAGAACATAATTTCTCCTCTTGCATCCCAAACAAATTTTGTATGTATCAAATGCAGATTTTTAGGATATACTTAATTTAAAATACATTAAAGCTGTATGTGCACAGATGATCCATACCAATACATCTATTAGACATGGATATTGTATGTAGGATCATTATAAACCAGAACAGTTTTCATAGAAGATGTTGATGACAGTGCCAAATCGCTGCTTCAGGTACATCTCTAATGTAGCCAGTGGCATGCGCCTTACATCGTATCCCCAGAACTTTTTGTGACTACTCTTATCAATGGGCACAATCTCCTCTGTGCTGTTACGATCATTTCGTCCAATAGCAGCATAAGTGGGGAAAAACTCACTGAGCTTAACGTTGTTAAGATGACTTTCATTGTACTTAGGGCAGCAGTAGGCTGACCACAGGTACTCAGGCACTGCCACACGATGACCCTTGATCCAGTGCTTGTCGTCCTGATAGGGAATAACCCCTGTCACAACGTAGGCCTCGCTGAGGCAATAGGATCCTAGGGTGTGGTTGACCGTGTTTTCCAGTATCTCCCAGGGCCCGTTGTTGGAACCCATCTTCTGAGGGACCACGTTGGTCAGGGTGAAGGTTGACACGCGGTCATCGTGGGTTTGATGGTGAAGGCTGGGGTTGAGGTGTCCACGTGTGTAGGAGGCGTTGATATAGTCCAGCTGGATTGCCTGGCTGTTCACAATGCTCGGGTTCAGAACCCCTGGCGGGAAGGGAGCCATGTTGCCGTCTTCTGTGGCATTGGCTAACTGGAAAGAGGAAACATTGAGGATCAAAGAAGGTTTATGTGGAAGTTTTATAAAAAGCCCCTGTGTTGAAAGTAGGGGCTTTCTGAACAAGAAAACCAACAGTGAAAATATCCTCTGCAGATGTTGAGGGTTTATGCAAACCACAAAATGTGTCTCTCTGTAAAGTATTTCAATCCATTAACTAGTAGAAGGAATTCAGAAGTGTACAGAAACATTTTGTCTGCCAGTTTTTGGAGAAATGCATTAAAACTAATCGGGAGGAAGTTTGTCATGCAGCAGGAAAATGACCCAAAGCACACTGCCAACAAAACAAAGAACTTCATCAGGGGAAAAAAGTGGAAGGTTTTAGATTTTTTCACCTGACCTTAACCCAGTAGAGCATGCATTTCACCTCCTTAAGAGGAGACTGAAGGGAGAAACACACCGAAACACACAAGAACTGAAACAAGCTGCGGTAAAAGCCTGGAATAGCATCACAAATGAAGAATGCAACAGTTCGGTGATGTCGATTGGTCGCAGGCTTGAGGCAGTTATTGCAAGCAAGGGTTATGCCAACAAATATTAAATGTTATTTACTTTAAGATTATTTGTTCCATTACTTTTGCTCACCTAAATATGCTGTGGTCTAATACAAACGGTGATATGTCCTTAGTTGTTTAACACATCTCGATGAGAATACCTGGAAATGAAAGCTGAAATTCTGAACTCTTGTCTCACAGTCATCTCTTGATCTTAAACCCAAATGACTTCAGTAAACAACAAAAACAAAGGAATTTGCCTTGCCGTTCCAATACCTTTGGAGGGGACTGTAAATCCCTCAGAGAAACTCCAGAATTGCCTAATGAGTGCAATCCATCTGCAGTCACCATGAATTTTAACTCAGCTTGATCAAGTCTTCAAGGAAAAATGGGGAACTATTGCACAGTCCAGGTGCAAACTTAGTAGAAACGTATAAAAAAAGAGATTCATGGCTGAAATTCCAGCAAAATATGTTTTTCCGTCTTTATTTACACACAGTAACTCGCAATATCCAAGTGAAATTCCAAGTGAATATATACTCAATGACCATCTTGTTTACCTTGTAATTTACCTGGCGCTTTCTGTCGAACAAATCCTGTGACTGGATAGTAGAATTGTATAGTGAGATGTTTTTAGACACTTCCTTAAAACATATTTTCTTCTGATTCTGTTTCTACATGGAGCAGCACCATACGTTATTCACTTATTCCACTCCAATAGTCCCTAAACGAGGGGACTATTAAGCCTCTTTACCCATGGGGGTATTTAGCATGATATTTTACCACATAATCTTGTGTAAGTACCGTGCAACAAATATAATTTTCACCTGTCTTATTCCTGTCCAGGTTTTCCATGTGTTTGCCCTGCCTGTTAATGTTTCCCCCAGTACAAGTACAATTTGTGTTCATGAGCCGTGTTTAGAGTTTGGTCGTGTGTCTTCAGTCCTTGCTTATAATCCATGTTCCCTCAGTCCGGGCCATGTTAAGTCTGTGTTGGGTTTTGCTTATAGCTGTCAAGTATGCTAACCAATGTTATATGGTTTGTTTGGTCCTGCTGTTTCTAACAGTGTTTCCTTTTTATGTTTTGTCTTTCAATCTTAGTCAGTGTTCCTGCCATCCTGCTATTCGTCCAATCTGCTCGTTCTCCTTAGTCCTGCCCGCCTGCACTTTCACGCCATCCTGCCTGTCGTCGCTTCTGCCTGCCTGCCATAGTTTTGGGTCCTTTACTCTTTAGTTTCCTTAATTTAGTTTTTTGGTATTTACGCCTCTGCATATTTTGTGTTTTTGGAAGTTTGTTTCGCAACCTTTTGTTTTGTATTGTTTGCTTCCTTGTTTGTGGGCTGCCTGCCTGTTAGCAAAAATATAAGAGAAAAGGAAAATGAAGCGAAAGAATAAAAATAGAAAAAACTGGAGCTCTACGCCTGTGTCTCATTACTGCTGTAGTGGTGAATCATGACATGTTCAAACCTTGAAAACAATCTCAGATGTACATCTGCCCCAAATGATGTTGATCTAGATAAAACAATTGTAGTGCAATAATACTGTAGTCCCATTTCACTGAAATTTCAAAACTGACAAAATGTTGTTAATCTAGATAAAACAATTGTAGTGTAATGATCCTCTAATTAGACATGTTAAGTTTGCTTTTTACAATTATATAGTCCCATTTCACTATAATTTCAAATAATAAATTGACTTTAAGCTATCTGTGTTATTTCTTACCTGTGGCTCAAATTTCCATATTGATGAGGGTCTCTTTCCTTCAGGCTGGCTATAGATGTAGGCAGAGAACATGGGTGAGCGTCTCTGGCGTCTGTACAGCGAGGCAAAACGGTATTGGTTATCATAGCGTTGACAGATAGGGGTCCCTGACAGACCCTTGGGGGGCCATGACCTGTAGAAAAAATGCAGACATGGGAAGAAGTCCCCGACATCGGCCTCACACAGGGACAACAAGCCTCCCAGGGCAAGGAGGACCAAACCCCCAGCACCAAGATATGACATTCTGATGAAGAAGCTGGAGAATCTCTTGCGGTTTTCCAGCAATGTAAAAGCAAAACACCATAAAAACTAGATAGGTACTTTACATTTCATGTTGCCCCAAACATTAAAGGCTGAATCATTTCAATACAAAACTTTTTCTTGCTGCTTTAGAGATAAATGGTCTGGAAAACTACACAAAAACAATTTGTGAGAAGCAACAGTTCTCCGCTAATGTTCTTGTTATTCCACCCCGTCACATATAAGTGAATCTTGTGAATTGAGAGGTAATGTAGAGGATTCTGGTAAAAGAAGGTTCTGACATGTTTTGTTTTGAGTACTGCTTCCTTAATGGCTTACGACCCTTTGTTTTTGGTATTTTGCTAAAACAGGAAGAACGTCAGGCTTATTCTGCACTTTCACTTCTCTATGTCTTACCAGAAGATAAAAAAAGCTGAACCAGCAGAGTAAAATGTTTTATCACACATTAAACCTGCCACACTTATATCACACAGTGTCATATTGCTGGGTTGTGGACAGATTGGCAGAGGCAAAACGGTTTCTGTAGGAGTAATCCATTTTAATAGAGGAAGGTACAACTGAAACAAACAAACTTAATATGACTGGCCATAGCCTTTGGCTGCTAACCAAAATGAACCACACCATGTGCTCAAACAGTCACCTTAAATAGGTTCCCCAATTGGAGGCAATACCCAACACCTGCCTCCAACACCTGCCTCCAACACCTGCCTCCAAGACCCAAGTGCATAGAGGTGCCTAGAGGCACCTCTATTGGCCACGTCCTGACTATGGCCCCAGCCAGTGCGAAGATGGCTAGGGGCATAGTCAGGACGTGACACACAGGTCCTTTAAAAAAAGTATCAATCCTATACAAACTAACTTGCTCCATTCATAAAAGTCTCAGTGAGCTCAACATACAATGAATAGATTGAATAAGTATTCTCCCCTAAAATGATTTTCTTTATACATTTGTAAGTGTTGAAATATTATATTCAAATACATTTCATACACATTCATTCATTGGGATACACATTGTGAAATGTGAAACAACAAGAAATAACACATGACCTACTGTCCCGGCCTGCTGGGGCTGTTCCGTTCCGTGTTTTCTGTTTGTCTGTGAGTTGTCTTGTCCTGGTTTCAGTTTATCAGTGTATTTCGTTCACCTGTGTTTTGCCCCCACCTGTTTCTGTTCTTGTTAATCTGTGTATTTAGTCCAGTCAGTTTCTCCCTGCCTTTGTTGGGTCATTGTCATGTCAGTGTATATGTTTGTTGTCCGCCTGCTCCTGCTCACCTAGTTTCAGTTTGTTCCGTTGTTTTGTAGTGCACCGCACTTGGTTTTGTTTTGTATTTAGTTAAAGTTTTCCCCTGCACCACTGCATTTGCCTCCATCCCCCTTTTTGGATTTCCCTGTACAACCCGGCACACCTTCGTGACACCTACTGACAAATCTTGGTTTGTAAAGTATTCATTTGACTCAACTGCCATCACCCATTTGAATGATCCTCTCTGGGAAAGGAAATGTGAACAAGTCCTTAGATCCTTTCCTCTTGCCATCTTGATCCAAAGTCAACTGCGTCCAGTCCCCATTGTCATACACGCCACATAGCATGATGTTAATTGATAAATGCTGTACACGTCTGTATGTGCTTTGAACTGCAAAACTGGACTCTCTGTTCTCATCCGTCAGGATTCTACACTATTCTACACTAAATCCTTTCGTGTCATTCACATGGTGTGTGACAGTTAGCTTTTTGGCTGTTAGTAAAGACATGGGTGGTGTGTTTGTTAAGCTTGCTGCTAAGAAAGGATTTAAAAAAGCAATTGTCATGTCCTAGATATGCCCCTAGCCACCTCTGTTGTGCTGGGGCCATTGTCAGGACCCGACAGAAAGCAGTGACTCTAGACACCTCTATATCGGTTTTGTTCAACCCCATTGGAGGCAGGTGTAGATTGTTGCATCCATTTGTGGAACCAATTTATGTTCAGTGTTTGTCCACAACCGGTGTGAATTATTGTGTTTTTGCTTGCTGCTCAACGAGATCGGTTGCTGCTTTGTTTTCGACATAAAACTGTGAATTTCCGCAACTACGTCTCTGTGCCTGTGTCCAGCCTCCACAGCCGTGACAACAATGCTTCCGGTCCTTGTTTTCCAAGAGAAAGGCTTACATGCACATATGGGTTCTGTAAATGCATTAACCCATTCTTTTCAGTTCTAAAATCTCACAATTCTTTCCACAAACAAACGGTGTAAGGTTGTGATGGGTGTTTTGAGTCGGCTCTTGCGGCTCAATGTACCTACTCACTCGCAAACGTTTCTTAAAAATAACGGTAACCGTTTTCGAGAAGGGTAAATTAACTACCATTAACAAATGCAGCAGTTAACATGAACGAATGACGAACAAAGACGTAAACAAACGGTTAATAATGATAATCCTTTATTTATTAATCATTTACAAAAGTATTAACTAACAAAGTGTACTGTAATTTCTTCATGTTGAAACAGAGCATGAAGTAATGTCGTTAGTGATTATTGATGTATGATAATTCCTCACTTTACTTAAGGGGACACAAAAGAATGAACTACTGTTGAAGTACCAGTTATTTAGGGTTTATAGCTACCCGTGTGTCATCACTTAGTAGTTATTAATGTAGTAACTTTACTTTAGGGGACACAAAATAATTATCTAATGGTGAGGTATCCTTTACTAAAGTGATTATTGATGTATGATAATTCCTCACTTTACTTAAGGGGACACAAAAGAATGAACTACTGTTGACGTACCAGTTATTTAGGGTTTATAGCTACCCGTGTGTCATCACTTAGTAGTTATTAATGTAGTAACTTTTCTTTAGGGGACACAAAATAATTATCTAATGGTGAGGTATCCTTTACTAATGCTATATTCCAGCTCAATGGTTACGCAGTGGGCCAAAAGAGTGGTGTTAGAATACTAGTGATAGCACATAATCCTCCCTTCAAGAATGACAGGATTAACTAAGTGTAGGCTATGAAAACAATTTGTAAAACAACCACTCTGGAAACATGGACATCATGAAGGAATAGTTGAGTAATACCTTTTCAGTAAAAGTGTAAACAGTCTTATGCAAAAAAATCAACAGTCAGAATCAGACAATCAAATTTACTTTGGTCAAGCTCTTTTTACATCAGACATTTCACACAGTTCTTATACGGCAGTAATATTGTACTTATGTGTAAAATACATTCATGTTCAGCTAGTGTAGTAAAATCTGGTAAAAAGCATTAGACAATTGCAAATTACCTTAATGTTAACACGAATATAACATGGCTGAACAAGCCAGCAACGTGTTAACTGAAACTAACAAACCCTTGACTGGAAAAGGAACTAGCTAAACCCTTACACTGCAACAATTGCAAAGTCCCTAAACAATACTGTAATTAAATTCAATTATATTAATCCTAGGGATATTGTCAGGAGTGTTATTTACGAAAATAAAATGTCCATACAAAACAGGATAAATTATGAGAAAGAAAACATGGCTTATTCTTCAAGACATACCAGAACATGCAGGTGTTTGTTTGGATCGTATTCTGTCCAAAAGCAACGTGACCACGTCTCGCTGCCCCCTACTGGCCAATCATAGTAAGTGTATTTTAATATAAGTAATGTATCCCCATTTCAAACTATACATAACCCGAAATGCGACCATACCCGCCCAGTCCACTAGGTACTGGACCCAGCCCCTGCCATAACCGGGAGTCCAGGATAGAGGTAACCCGGATAGAGGTCACACCTGCAGGACTGGAACCCCCAGCAGACCAGGAACCGCCGACCTGAGGAGAGAGACATGGAAAGTGGGTGAGATGTTTGAATAAGTTGGAGTGAGCTGGAGTGTGTATGAGATGTCGTTTTTTTGGGGGGACACCAAACGGTCCCACATATCGGGGCCCAAGCTATCAGCAGGGCAGTTGGAGGGAAAGATCCCTCTTGGACAGCCATACCTTGTACCCAGGGCGGTACTCTGGGCCATCGCTCCGTTGCCTGTCCGCTTGCACCTTTTGATGTCGAACTGGTGGATGTACGTGGCGGACCAGACCTAATCTGCCTTCCGAAACCACTCCTCCACAGCCTGGATGTCACTGGAACGCCTCCACACAGGGGCACCGAAGAGGCTGGAACCTGTGGACCACCTGGAAGGGAGTCAGACCTGTAGAGGAATGGCACAGGGAGTTTTGAGCTTACTCCATCCAGAGGTGAAAGGATGCCCACTCACATGGACGGTCCATTCAGTAGGACCGGAGGAACCTTCCCAGTTCTTGATTGGTGCGTTCCGCCTGCCTGTTAACATGCGGGTGATACCCAGATGTGAGGCTGACCGCAACCTCCAGCCTGGACATGAAGTCAGACACGTGTCGGCTGGGGTCCTCGGCCCATCACAATGTACTCCGGAGTCAGTCAGGGCTGTAACGGTATGAGAGAGAAAACCACCAGACAATACTATTGGACAACAGAAAAAACTGGCGATGATGCATAAGCCCGAGGCACCTACTGTGCCCGACTGCACTGTCTGTGTATTCACCCATTTCCTGCTCCGTGTCTGGGCCAAGGAGCACCCTTTCCGGAAATGCCCTTTCTCCCCCAGACCCTGACGACTCTGGCGTTCTCTGTCCTCTGTGGGGAGCTTGGTGGACGGCACGACAGGCGGTCATGATCCCGGAGCTACCCATCAACAGCGATCGCCCGGGCAATTAATGCGTCCAGCAACATGGAACTGCGTACTCACGGATGCTCCATTTGGACCACCATCCGCAATCCCTTTCGGAAGGCGGTCCTTCCAGCTGGCTCATTCCACCAGCTGGATGCCGCCACTGTCCGGAACGACAGGGCATACTTTAAGGGCCATATGCAGCTGCCCTGCCTCAGGTGCAAAAGCCGCTCGCCCCCATCCCGACCCTCTGCATAATGGTAAAAAACGACTGGGAATTGCACCACGAATCTGGGAAACGCCCTCAGTTCCCCAGTCCTACTATCCCACAGTGCCATTGCCCATTCGAGGGCGCGCCAATGAGAATGAAAATTACTCATGTAGTCGGAGTCCAGCTGGTCTCAGAAATACCATTCGCATTGCAGAAGGAAACTGCAACAACCCTCCATACATTTCAGTCAAGGCTCTCCAGAGTTCCCTCTCCTGAGAGTGACGGTCGACAGGGGAATGCGCCCCTGCTCCAACAGGCTCAACAGGGCTTTCCCCACCCAACCTCGCTGCGAGCAGAGACTTCATCTCACCAAACGCTGTTACTAAACTGGTGATCTGTCCCTCCATTGCGCAGAGTCTACCCTGTAGGTCTGGTGCCCATCCAGGGGGACCGGACTCTCTGTCATGCCCGCCCAGGCTCATCCTAGGACGTGCGGTGAAAAATAAATAAGAAACGAAAAAACTTAAATGGAAAAATGTCAGAAAGGACGCAAAGAATAAGTGCCTCAAGGTGGGCAGATTATTGTATCATTGTGCGAGTGTGACGAGCGCGTAAAGTGAGGCACAAAGAGAAAGGAAACCAAACAAAACTTCTTCTAAGGGTTTTAGTGAATGCACCAACACGGTTAAATGACAGACAAATAATAACCTGTGAGGTGCGGTGATTGGAAACAGGTTTGTCCTCTTGGTGTGCTGCTGCCACCACTCCTGCCGGGGGACTGCGGAGAGAAGGGGGAGCCGCAGCGCCACGTAAAGTAGATGTTACACAAACATGGAGTTAAAGCCACTCTCCCTCCCCTTAGTTCCCCAAAAGTTCCCCAAAAGTATCTCTCCAGTCCAAACATAATATGATAAAATTATCTGTAGTTGGTCTGCTACAGTGCCTTGCAAAAGTATTCACCCCCCTTGGAATTTTTTTGTGTTTTGTTGCCTCACAACCTGGAACTTACATGGATTGTTTGAGGATTTGCATCATTTAATTTACAGAACATGCCCACAATTCAATCAATACTTTGTAGAGCCACCTATTGCAGTAATCACTTCTCCAACTTAGACTATTGTGTTCTGATCCATCACATACAATTCAGATAAAAAAAACATTGAACTAAAGGCTGTAATGCAACAAAATAGGTAAAATGCCAAGGAGAGTGAATACTTTTGCATATCTTATTTTGCCATAAAATGGATTGGGTACTTGATGTTGTTTAATGAGCAGAAGAAATGGGGAGTTGCAACAGTTTTTTTCTGAAGATAAAATGACAAATTTAAAAGTATATGTCAATTGTACAAACGTCTCGGCATAGGCCAGGCATCATAAGAGAAACTTTTTTCCCAGTAAAACGGAAACACGAACATCCCAGATAGCAGACATAGATTTCATCGTCAGCCCATAAAAATACATCGACAATGTGCATAGTAAAATGCACAGACATCTGTTCCTACAGACATGGTATAAAGCACGGCCACTGACATCAAACATTGTATATCCAAACATTATTTAAAAGGGAGATCGAGTTTTAGACAGCACTGTGCCTTTAAAGCAACGTTGTCAACACAGCATGCCCTCACGTGTGTCTCTGAATTAGGTTTAGCTATTATCCCTCTACAGAATGTTAGTTTACTGAGATTTCCTCACTCGGCAGTTTCTCTCGGTCACACTAAGTTTCTCCAAAACCCTGGGGGGAAAAAAGCATTTGGAAGGATATTGCGGGGGAGGAGTTGGGATGTTTGTGGGAGTTTGTGGGAGTGGGGTGTCGAGAAGTTCATTTGCAGCCCCCTCCGTCCCTTCCCCCCACTCTAGCTCTTTTTTTCCCTTTCTCTCACACATACACACAAATCTGCTGTCCATTGAAAATAGCCTAGATTTTCTCCCCTCAATATAACCTCTCCCCACATTATGCAACACACATAGTGGAGTTTGATTCCCACTCTACAGTATTTGCCAGCCCCAGTAGGCCAGAGGTGGCTCAGAGTACACTTCTGTTCAGAATTTGTGAATTAAGGTAGGCTGGAATGTTCTTTTTCTTCTGTAATATACAACTCAATCTTTTTGCATGCAATTGTTGAAGTGCCATCAAAACCCTAGGTTGATTTTCAATAGTATTTGTTGACTGTCGTGAAAACCTAAAAACGAATCATATTATAATTCTGTTAACTCTGGTATGCTCCTATGGCAAATCTAATTTAATAAAACTTTACTCTAATGTAACAAATGTACACATTGTAATGGTTTATCTGCCCATATTAGTGTTTATGTACCTCTACCTTTGCTGAATATGCCCTGGAGATTACTGGAGGTATTTTTGCCTTAGTTTATGGATTCCTCTGGACTTTTAACCCTAATGCATCGCATAAAATTCCATAACTCACATAAGGTTTTCCACAGTTTTTCAATATTTTACTTAGGTGCAAAAGCCACTGAAAGAGCCTTAAATGTTTTCATTAGTTTTTTGTGCCGGTTACCAATTTTTCATATCAGTTTTTGTCCTGTAGTTAATCATTACTTATGCACCATTACTGTGTAATCTCATTCTCCCCAGGGCAGAAACAATGAGTAGCCTGCATGGGGTAACCTGGTTCGCCCTTTCGGTTTCCTTGGCCTTTCTCATAGGCCCTCCCGGGGCTCTCGGGGGCAACATCCTGGTCTTCCCTGTGGATGGCAGCCACTGGGTCAACATGAACCTCCTAATCGAAGGGCTCCACACCAGGGGGCACCAAATCACCGTGGTGCGTTCATCCAGCAGCTGGTACATCAAAGAGTCGGCGCCACACTACCGCTCTATCTCCATCACTGTGCCTGGAGGAATGGACATCGAAAAACAAGACTTCTTTTCCTCCTTACTGGTGAACATGCTGAAGATCCAAAGGGAAGGTGCATCGCCGTTGGCTTTCATGTCCTACTACTGGCACATGCTGTCAGGTTTGTCGATCCTTCACCGGCAAGCCAGCCAGTTTGTCGTGGACATTTTCGAGAACAAGGCTTTGATGCAGAACCTGCGGGATAGCCGGTACGACGTGGTGCTCTTGGACCCGGGTCTGCCCATCGGGGTCCTGGTTGCCCATGAGCTTGGGTTGCCAACTGTGTTCAATGTTCGCTGGATCACCAGCGGAGAAGGGCATTTTGTGGTGGCCCCCTCGCCGGTGTCCTATGTTCCCACTTCCGGCTGCATCGCCTCAGACCAAATGATCTTCAGCCAGAGAGTTGGGAACATGTTCATGTACCTCCTCAATGTGGCTATCGATAAGTTTGTGGTCAGCCCGCACTATGATAGTCTAGTGGAGAGGTACTTTGAGCCGGGCACTACGTTTTACCACCTGCTGCTGGGGGCAGACCTCTGGCTCATGCGGGTGGACTTCGTGTTTGAGTTCCCACGACCCACAATGCCCAACATCGTTTACATCGGAGGCTTTCAGTGTAAGCCCTCCGAACCCCTGCCACCCGATCTCGAGGAGTTCGTCCAGAGCTCAGGGGAACACGGATTCATCCTGATGTCACTGGGAACTCTGGTGAAAGACTTACCTGTGGAGATCACATCGGCGATCGCTGCTGCTTTTGCCAAACTTCCCCAGAAGGTCATCTGGAAGCACCTGGGCAAGCGACCCAATGGCCTGGGCAACAACACCCTGCTGGTCAAGTGGATGCCGCAGAACGACCTCCTGGGACACGCAAAGGTTAAGGCTTTTGTGGCCCATGGTGGCACCAATGGCCTATATGAAGCCATGTACCACGGAGTGCCAGTGGTTGGATTACCACTACTCTTTGACCAGTTTGAGAATATCTTACGCCTGGAGGTGCGTGGGGTGGCCAAGGTGCTAGATGTCACCAAGATCTCCAGCCAGAGTTTCCTGGAGGCCATACAGGAAGTCCTCCATGAGCCCTCTTACAAGAGCAATATGGAGCGTCTCTCCAGGCTCCACCGAGACAAGCCCATGCATCCCTTCGACACTGCTGTTTTCTGGACTGAATTTGTCATTAGGCATAAAGGAGCTGCACACCTGAGAACAGAGTCTTACAGGATGCCCTGGTACTCCTATCATTCACTAGATGTTATTGGATTCCTATTGGCTGTTTTGTTTATGGTTGTTGCAATAACTCTGTGTTCAGTACGCTTTCTGTGCCTCAGACTTTGCAGGAATTATAAAACCAAACAAGAGTAACAATGGGCTGTTTAATGTGGAAATGTGTACATGTAGTTTTACTTTCTCTCTTGTGCTTGTAGTTGATCTCAAAACAAAAAATATTATGTTTATTTTGTTACAGAAAAAAATTGGTTGTGGAGTCATCAGTTGCTAACGATTAGAAAGCATTGTTAAAAACGTATCTAAAACCCATGCTAAAAAGGCTCCAAACACCCCAAATCAATTCATATTACATGAGAAACCCATTCTGAGTTTTTTTTTGTTGTTGTAAACAGTATAGTTTCAAAATTAACTCATAGCACAGTAGGAACGATATGAAGTTGTTTGGAGTTTTTTCTAATAATACAGTAGGATTTTTTTGCCGATAGGTTGACAGGCAACGTGTGCATTTACATCAACAGTCTGAGAACAGTTAGGGTTAAATGCTTTGCTCAGGGACAGAATAATATAATTTTCACCTCAACTAGATCTATGTTTATTATGTTCAGATGCTCTAATCACTACACTTTCAAATCCCCAATATATTTAGATATTTTTATACTGCATTTAAATCAAGAGGCAACTCAGTTTAATGTACCAACCATTTTTGTCTGTTCTTGCACAAAATATATATGTATATGTCAATATGTAAATGTTTTATTAATTAAGAATGGAGCACAGAAAGAATGAAAGTAAGGCCACAATGTGGAAATGGGTGACAGGAGGAAGTTTCTGAACAAATAAGCAAATGTGAACAAATAAGCATCTTTAGTAAGCCTTTAATAAAGATAGGCGTATCAAAGTGATGTCTTACTGCAATTGGTCTTCAATAAAATGCACAAGTGCCAGGTACTTTCAGTTTTGGAAGACAGTTTTTGAAAACAACAGGAAACCTCTATGATCAACAAACAAAGCTATTTATAAGATATGAAACAATCGAGTGACAAACGTGCAACCCATCAATAGGGCACAGCACTCAAGGCCCCTTAAGTTTTAATTTCAAATATACATAAATGCCTACAATGTTCCTAAAATGGTCAGACTCCCAAATGATTTGTATTATGATCATTGTAAAACAATTTCAAATATAAGCTTATATAAGTAATAAGCTTAATACAAATTGAAAAAGTTATTACAGATGTTCATGTAATAAAGAGAGCCCTAAAACTTTAGCATGATTCTTTTTCTAGTATTTCAGCATTGTTACTACAGTGGTGCTTAAGATGAATATGAGCAAGACAAGTTGATTCTTTAGCAACCAGAATGACTTTGGGGGCAGTGGGAGAGAGGATTCCACAGGCTGGGTCAAGGACTCGGGTTCTCCTCAGACTCCACAGGACACCAAATAAATGAAAGGAAGCATCCCTAAGATCAAAAAGGATTCCTCAGCATAGAATCCCAACAGACCCTAGTCCCCCAGCACAGTACTGAAGCATAAAAAATAGGGATGGTTAACCAATGCTTTTTGTAGCTTGGAGGCTTTCTTCAAGATATGCCGTAAAATGTTACATTACACGACACTTCTAACCCAGTAATCTTTAGTGACATCTGCAGGTTAGAAAAAAACTGATAATGTTTGATGTTAATACAGACTGTTTGGCAAGGCATTTCTCAAAGCTTTGTGGTGTAATGGTTAGGTGGGGAGCATTGTAAATTCACATTCATTTCCAATTTGGGGTTTGAATCCCAACTCCTTACATATTTGGCTTCAAGATTGAGAAATATTTTCAAAAACAATGCATATATAATATTATTTGGGATGCTGAAGACAACATTTTCTTGGGCAACACAAAATAAAAACAGTCTGAGGAATAAAAACTATTATATATATGTGGTTTCACATTAAGTCGTTTTCCAACTGTAGCAAGGATTCAAGCTCATACTTGATTTGATTGTAAATCCCCAGATCTAGCTACTGAGCTACCGTTGAAATGTTGGACAACAGGAGACATTTTATAGCATACCATCATCAAAACTAATTTCAATGTTAGAAATACAATGTAGCCATTGGTTGTAAATGTACCTCCCAAAAAACGGATTACATAGAGAGACTAACTATCAGATGTTCAATATGCAATGCCACCTGTAAGTTGAAAAATAATAAATAATATCTAGAATAAGTCTAAGTGTCCTGCAGAGGTCAGTACCCATGGTTTGAATGTATGATCGTTGTTTTTTTGTTTGTTTTGCACAGCAAGTTCTCAGAAAGAAAAAAAGGTAACCCTTTACAATAAGGGTTCATTGATTGCCATTAGTTAATGCTTTAGCATATTGTAACAAACATGATTTATAGATCTTAATAAACATGCATTCATTTTGTTTACATTAACTATGGTATTAAAACATACAAGTATTACGTGTAGTAGATGTACTAATAAAATATATTAACATTTACGACATTCACTTAATAAGTGATGTTCATGTTTATATCCACTGAACTAAACATCTGTACATACATTAATTAGAGTGCACATTTAATTTCCAGCATATCGTTTCATCCTGAGAACAGGTTGTGAACAGAGGACAAATTCGAATGTACTCATCTTTGAGTTATGAATGCTTGTGTGCACATACGGTACAATTACAAAATAGTGAGGAAATAGTCAGTAAATGTACTGTGTGCAAGACCGTTATGGTATATTAGATACCAACAGCAGTAAATGCATTACCAACGTTTGTGGGCTATCCATTACCATGGCTTCCTAATAGTAAAGCATTATTTAAAGGCATTTGTGACTCATATTGTAAAGTGTAAACCCTTGTGAATAATAATAAATGTGTGTTCTTACACCTTTCCATCAGTACCAACATGAACTTTTTCAAGAAATTTGAGCTACAGCAGCTCATCAGTAGCTTGGACCACATGGGCCAGCCTACGCTTCCTACGTGCATCAGTGATCCTTGGCAGCCCATAACCCTGTCACCGGTACATCGCTTCTCCTTCCTTGGATCAATTCTGATAGGTACTGACCACTGCAAACCGGGTAAACCCCACTAGGGCTGCCGTTTTGGAGATGCTCTGACCCAGTCCTTTAGCTTTCACAATTTGGCCCTTGTCACATTGAAGGCGCTCAGACCCTCTCGCTTGCCCATTTGTCCTGCTTCTAACACATCAACTTTGAGGACAGAATGTTCACTTGCTGCCTAATATATCCCACCCACTGACAGGTGCTATGGTAACCAGATTATCAGTTTTATTCACTTCACCTGTCAGTGGTCAGAATGTTATGGCTGGATCGGTGTATGTGTTTCATTGAAAGTAAAATGTGCCTAGATAAAGGGAACAACAGATTCTTTCTCTGTAGTTCACACTCTGCCAATCTCAGCAATATAGAATACTTACATTGGCTATTTGGCATGAAGGTCCTTCTAGAGATGTGATCCGTAATAGGTAGACACGCCCTTCAATGTACATAACTGCTAGCAACCATCTTACCAGTGAGCACTGCAGCAATATTCCAATAAATACTGAATGGATTTTCTCCCTTGATTTGTACAGGTTCTCTATTACTTAATCACTATACGTAACTGCTATATTCAAACAGTATCCCAGTGTTAATATTTTGAATAAAAACAGGTTGGTTAACCCATAAATATATATTTTTATTTAAATAGTTTAGAAAACGTAAAGGCATATGGCCAAGTAGTTAACAACAATCAACACATGTGATCCAAAAACTGGAAACTGGAACAGGAAATGTTTTTAAAATCAGGGCCTTTAAAGATTGTCACTCTTATAACATTACATAGTGAGATAGTTCTTGGAAATTATGCATTCAGGTATTTTTCCTTCACTCAAAAGCAGGTAATTGACTGTTCCTGTCCTCTCAGCGTAGATTCTATGCCTAAAACATATGACTTATGTGGGCCCAATGAATAGGGTCTGCTGCTTTTGGCAGTTGCTAATGGGGAGCTGCTACATTTCCTGTTTTGCGGTTTTCATCACTGATTATGTATGAAGATTGGCCAAAAGGTTTTTAAACTGACTGCTGTTCACATAAGAATTGGCAGAAAGGGAGCGCAGGGCTTTGGCTGAAAGCTTCCTTTTACAAGGGTGGAGACTTTGACAACTACCTCATACAGTACTTGGAATGTTTGTCATATAATGCAAGATTTTAGTTCTGGGTGAACCAAGACAAGAATGCTTTAAACTGACTGCAATCTAGCCTGCGGTTTGGGAAGATTGGTTTATGTTAGCATTTTCTAACTAAGCATTTATGTTAATGAATGTTGTGTATTCATTCTATTTCAGCATTGTGATTATTTTGTAATGACCTGTTTTATATTTTTTTCCTAAACATCCTCCGTATTGTTTTTGTACTGTCCATCCATGTGTTCTAGTGGCCATTTTGAAATTAAGTACTGTTTCCATGTCTAAAAGTGGCATGTCAATATTTTACGAGAAATATAATTGGGCACTAGAAACATTTTTTAAGAATTTATAAAGTTAACATATCCCACACTTTAGGCACACAAACAACATTGGAACTATTGTAGATAGTGTAGATATCAACAAAATAGGTTCGGAGAACTATAATGGATTCTTATATTTACAAACACAAAATTTGGGGTCAATTAGAAATGTCCTCGTTTTTGTCAATAAGCCATGAAAACCAGGAACTGAAATAGACATCATAATGACTAACTCAAAACCGGTGTGTCTGTGTGTGTTGGGGTGCATTTGTCATCGCCTCCAGCCGGCAGTTAGTACACCGGCGAGGGGGAGCGCTGGAGAGGGGAAGAGCACACAGCGCCTCACTGTGCAACCGTTACAGCTCCAATGGCATGTTTGCTAATCAAACGTAAGCATTTTAAAAGGCTGAATGGGGAGCTGTAAAGATGATGGAGGAGTGACGCCATCTGTCAAGCATGGCGGAGGCAATGTGTTGGTCTGGGGGGTGGTATTTGTGGTGAAGTGTGAGATTTGTACCAGGTCAAATGAATCTTGAAGAAGCTTAATTGGAGCCCATTGCCTCCTTCAACAGGACAATGACCCAAAGCCCAGCTCCAAGAACTTTGCAAGAACTATTTAGGGAAGAAGCACTCAGCTGGTATTCTGTCGATAATGGAGTGGTCAGCACGGTCTTCGGATCTCATGCCTAAAGAAATGTTTTGGGAGCAGCTTGACTGTATGGTACCTAAGAGGCGCCCATCAAGCCAATCCAACTGGTGGGAGGTGCTCCACAAAGCATGGGGTGAAATCTCTTCAGAAATCTAGGCATTCTAGAAACTAGAATGCCAAAAATCTGCAGGCTGATATTACTGCAAAATTAAGGATTATTTAATGAAAGCAAAGTGTCACGTCTCCGCCTCCGCGAGCGCGCAGAGGCGGGCGCTCGTGTTCGTGAACATCCCAGCGCGCACCTGTCCTGACACCTGTCTTCAATCTCCACCAACATACCGGTTCCTAGTCTCCTCATCACCACGCCCTATCAGTACTATTCCCTGCCGCTTCTTCCCTGCCAGATCAATGGTTCATGTTTACATGCCACATCTCGCGCTTTCTAGATTCCCGGCCTGCTAACCTGCTTACCTGTGTTCCGACCGCCTGCCTGTCACCGACTACTCTGCCTGTTCCTTGCCTGTCCCTTCTGCGGCCCGCTCAGTTTTTGACCTTCTGCCCATCCCCTTACAACTCTGCCTACCGCTCGTCTGTGCCTTCACTACTCCACCCCAGTCCGCGCTTGGATCCTTACCCGTGCCCGTGTCACAAAGTTTGAAGGACACAATTATTTATTTCAATAAAAAATCATTAATTCTATAACTATCCTTCCAATTAATTTCCCTATATTTCCCTTTCGAACTAATTTCTTGCAGGTTTTCATGGAAAACAAAAACATTTCCAGGTGACCCCAAACTTTTGAGCGGTAGTTTAGGTGTTAATATATGTGCAAAACACGCCCCCAGGCTTTACGTTAAATTGGGTGATCGAAATTAACTTGCGAAAGTGTCTATACTCAATAGCACAACCATGGGGTTGTTCTGGAAATTAGTTGCACTCTTTCAGTCAATTCGTGGTTCTTACCATATCTAGCAAGTTTTATTTTAATCATGCATGTGTTTAGCTTCCCTAACTCACCTGTGTCTTTGTCAGTCATTGTTCCATGTAACATTTGTTGATGCTTGTAGTAAGTATCACAGTTTAGGAATTAAATACTTGTATATTACCGTACCTTTGCACCTGTATCCTACTCTACCATCTGAGACATGACAGAATGACCAACCTAATTTGAACACTACAGGGGTGGACAGCAGAGTGGTTTGTGCTGCCCCAAGAGGGGTTCAGTGACAAACTACTTCAGCCCTATTAATAATAGCCAATGGTACCAGTTACAATGGAGTTTCACCAGTGAACTAATGGAACCCTAATAAAGACGTATTTCCAGAGCCAATACCTACATCCAGAATAAGTCATTTATACATAAACAGTTTATAATTGTAAGAGTAGAAATACATCTTTAATACATTTGCATACAATTGACTTACAGTGGGCTGTTTCCAGCATTGACACTAGGGTGCGCCTTATGCTTTTTCGACCCAGCATACATAACAGTGGAATGGGAGCAGGAAGTCAAATGGCAACAGTGATCAGAACTGGGATTTTGGATAAGACTGAGAACACTTTTTGTCTATGGTTACTTTAGTCAAAGGAATTTCCTTTCTTGTAATGAGCATTTTGCACTTATCTGACAAGAACGGTGGTGGTTTTAGTGATTTAGGGGCCCTGGGCAGAGACTAGTTGAAGCCCCAACATAATCTATATTTGACATTATTTTCCTTTTTAAAGCCATAAAAGCAACATTATGAACAGACTTTCTTCAATATTGAATGGAACTGCCACAACCAAAGAAACTTGCATTGCTTCACCTGTCAGTACAGTAAATGCATTTGTTTACAATTCATGATCTAAAGGGTACATACTGCCTTATAAGCTACAACTACAGCGAAGGACGAAGCACTTTGCCACTTTGTTCAAGTGTACATTTTTTTATCATGATCAATTAAGCCAATAAAAATCGGACCTTTTCGCACTATGCTGCACCTTTCTGTCAGCTGGGAGGGCCACATATTTTTGGCTCAGACATAATATTCTGTGTCACTAAGCTATCAGTTTTCTTGAGGAGCTAGGGGATGATGTTGCTGTCACCAACATAAGCAACATTGGCAACATTGTAATCAAAATGTGTGATGTTAGAACAATGACATGACGGAATTGAGTCAGTGTCTTCTTAATCCCTGTTTTGTGTTTGTTCGTGATGGCTTAGGTCAGAGATGATGCTTTCTTATGTGACTGTCAAACAGTCATATTCAGTAAATATTAGTCGTAGCCGCTATACTAGGTACGACACAATAGGCGCAGCCGTTAAGCTACTTCTGTTATTTATACTCATGCTGTTTTCCTCCTTCCTTTTTGTTCTGCCCCGCTCACATATGAGCGTTTAAATGTTTTTAAAATGCGGTTGCCCATCTGGTGTAGCGTAGCAGACTCATGCTGACTGAACGTGTACGCTGCCTAACATCTTTCGGGCTACTGCGGTGAGAGACGCTATGGGACAGACCATTTGAGTAAGAAACGGGGGTTCGGTCTTAAACACAAATATTGTATTAGAAGGCATGATTTAATTTGAGTAACATTTTAACTAACACAATCAGATCTTAAGACAAATATAAATATACATCACACTTGAAAATCAAATAACATTAATCCCTCAGTCGACAGGTCAACTGCATGGGCCGTGGTGAGCCATTGAATTTATTGCAAAAAATTACCATTACCATTTGGATACCTCTTTACTCAGTTTAAGCTATACCCACATTTTCACAGTCACGCTACAGCCGGAAACACCATACCTTTCTTAGCATTTTAAATATAGGTAGTTTTGCATGGTAGTTTTTGCAAAAAATGCAGGTATAAAAGGGTACATTTGGACCCACAACACCAGGCACATTTCCAACAGAGTTTTTTGGCAGCATACAAAGAGCACTAAACATGACAACAGGTTAAATTGGCTGAGCACAGTGGTGTAGGCAAGATTATAGACAGACTATATGGAAGCACTAAGGCACAAGGCGATGCAGTGCATGGCAGATACACCACAGATAAGAGCTGTTCTTAGGAAACAATCATCACAGAGGTGCCTTATTGACCAGTTACTGACACAAGTCGATCGTTAAATAGTGTTCTGATAAAATACACGTGGTATATGTTCTCATTAACCTTTGAGTGATTACATTCACATTTCATTTGATCCATTGTAAAGTAAATCAAAGGCATTTGAAAGTATTTACCTTGTTAGTATGGCCTAGGTCTGGTGCATTCTTTATATATCTCTACACATTTACTTATTTGCAAATCACTTTAAGATGACTTCAGTGTTAATAGCTACTGTAGACCGTATCTGTAGCATTCTTTAATACCTCCTAGTAAGACAACAAGACAATGTATTTGCACCGTTTTAACTGGCTGCACTGTTGAATCGGAGAAAGGGGGTGATGTCGCTTTAGTTACAGTGAATATCCAGGCCCTCTTTCACTGTTATAGTATTGAGCTATTATTTGTTTAAATTAGTTTTATTTCAGAATACATTGAGCAATTTGTAGAGGATTTCATGGGAGAATCCCTCTAAAAGGCAAATGATCGGTATAGTAAAATAGTCTTTATTGATTGAATATGCTAAAGATAAATATGAGTACAGACCATTTAAATTAATTGCAGTTACAAATTGCTCTTTTTCTGTATTGCAATATATAGAACATACAGTACACGTACACATTTTCACATACAATGCAATATCAAATAATATTTTCTTCTTTAATTAAGTGAATAAAATTAGGGAATTGTTTGACAACATTACGAATCAACTAATTCTATCGAAACATGATTAATATGCAATATATATTCCTAGATTTAAAAAAAACTTTACAAGAAAATACTTTCCAAAAATTATCGTGAGGGTACAGTTACAAGAAGGGAACTAACAGCAAAAAAGTCATTCAATCAGCCCATAATGAACATTTTTAAACTAGTCCTTGCCCTTATTGTTCCAGACCACTAGGAAAACCAGAATGGGGATGAGGCCAACTGGAATGAGGGTAAGGGTAAGCACAACATCTGAGGGGGCATCTGGGAACATGTCTTCCTTCACTGGACAAGCTTGGAAGTAATGGGAATGGATCTTAATGAAGAAGTCTTGTACAACTCGGTTCGGGAAGTAGCATCCAAAATAATTGCTTAAAATCTCCATGCACTTGGTCAGCTCATTGTATGGTCTGTTGTGGGGAAATCAAGAATGACAGTAAATTAAATGCAACTGAGGAAATACAATTTACATGGGTTAACAATTATTGCTATTGTAATACTGAAGATAGAAAATATATTAATAATAAACAGTAATACCAGCTGTTTATCATAATATGGTAATTGTAATATTTTAGAGTGTTTGTTTGTGAGCCTGTCTGCATGCCTATGTGTGTTGCGGTCTATTTAGTGGCATTTTATCTCTATTGCCTGTGTCATCTCTCTCAAAGCGCCGTTGCAAAGCAACTTGCCAAGCAAATCCCTCTGCCAATTGTGTTCCTTCCTCCTACTGACCAATAATGACTCTGCTGACAAAGTGTGATTGATTGCTTTTCCTCTGCTCATTTAGAGGGGTCTATTTCAGGTATTCTACATATTCTAACTCCATTTAATGATTATACAATGCTTATTCAATGAAAAAGGAAATGGTCGAATGCAAGGGGTCAATATAGGAAATATTTGTAATTTTTCTAGGGGCGAGAGGTTGTCCTACGTAGCTGCAACTCTGGATGATCTGGCGTTAAGTCAAGATCCTTACTGATATTTCTGTCCACTGTGCTTTGAAATCAAGTTGAGGTGTGGCCAACGATAACATTTTTAGTTGGGATGATAAGTTCCTGGCAACTTTACATAGATGGAACAATGACTATCTTGATATCGCTATGTGGGCTTCAAATAAAAAAATCCTTTGTAGATGACTTGGTTAAAACATATGGCACTTAGAACAACAAGGTTGTGGTTTTGATTCCGATGTAAGGCTAGTATGAAAATGTACAGTCAGTACATTTCTGGCAGTGGGTGAAGCTGACAATATCCAAAGGAAGTGAGAATTGCTTATCTTGATCCATGCTTTTGAAGAGCTTATAAGCACAAGCTGTGTATTGCTAAAATTCAGTTTGAGGAGGTTTAAATGCATCCATCCCTTGAACGCGTCTGGACTAGTATATCAACCTAGGTTTTTAAGTTTCTCCATTTCTCTTTTTCTCAAGTAGTTGATTTTGATGCTAGCTATGTCTGTATGTAAGGTTAGGTAAGGTTAATTTAACAGTGTTGTGTGGTTTCCCTACATGTCTTTCTTAATAAAATAAATGCTCTTACTGATAAGAGTGCATGCTACATGTATGTTGAATGCATTGTTAAGCATTACCCAATGACTTTGTCCCAATTACACCAGTGCTCCATGTTGATGTTTTTCATTTGATGATGAAACTCCTGCCAGCAAGAGATGTTGCTGTATATCTCTAGAAGGCTCTCATTGCAGTGGTAAAAGACATGGAAATGTTCCTCATCCTGAAAATGTTCTTGAGGTTCAAGCAGAGAGAACATCAGTGTTTTGAACAAAATGTATAACCAAATCCCCCTCTATTAATATTCTGTTAAGGCATGCAGCAGTCACAACATTTCAATCTGTGCAAGTCCCATGCTTGAGTCTGGGTCAAGTAAGAGTCTCTACACCAAGTCCAAGCTCCAGACTCCAATGGTTGAGACAAGTTACTATGGCTGAAGTCTGTGTTCTGGTGCTTGAGTGACAGTCCTAGTTCACTCAGTCCACCTTGACTAAAACAAAAAGCCATTTACCCAGTCAAATGTGGTGTAACGGCAAGAGGAATTTAGTCATTGAACAGTTTGCTATCCATTTTCCTATATTTCTGTTAAACTCAACTAATTGCTACTGGTTTTCATTGTGTATAAACGTGTTTTTCTTAACCATGCAATGGGCAGTAAACTTGAAGTTCCTGGTTGGCTAAGAGATTTGTTTGCGTGGTATGTATGTGAACTACAGCAGAGCCTGCCAGTCTGTCTGCCCACACTTCCCCTCAGCTCACCAGCTAACGTGGGTGTGTAGTCAATGCGTAGTCAAGGACTATAACACTGGAATGTGGGATTATTGCAATGGTGTCCTGACAATATCTAGACAGGGTTAAAGAACAAAAGCAGGCTGGAAAGAAAGATGGGGTTCAACCATCTGACACATAACCAAAAGATTTCCAGATCACATCGCAGAGCAGGAAAAGGTAGTACCGGTAAATTAATCTGAGTTAACCCTTATAACTCCTGTAAATCATTCAGAATATTAGTGTCTGCTTAATGACTCAAATTTAACCCCAAAGACACCTTGCACAGATACATTTTCCTGCCTTATATTACTTCTTAAAAAGGATTACATGATATCAATTTTCCTAACAATCTACAAAGCGTACTTCACGTATCAGGTGTAAGAATGTTTTAGAAAATTGCCCTTTATAACAAACCAGTATGTATCATAGCCCAGAGGTAATACACTGTGAAAGCATACATTTTGAATGAGATGAGATTATAACAATTTTGTATAACACTTCAACAATCCAACCTTTTTGGTCAAATTCAGGAGTAGGATTTGAACTCTAGTCCTGCAATGACAATACCAATGTGCCATTCAGATGAAAACATGAGTTTGCAGGCAAAACACGTCTTTTATTTCTTATGGGATTCACATTCAACTGTACGTCAAAAACATGGCAACAAAGAAAAAAATGAACTGACCACTGTTCAAAAGTCTGCATACCCTTAGTTCTTTATACTGTGTATTGCCCCCTTTAGCATCAATGACAGTGTGCAGTCTTTTATAATAATTGTCTTTTAGGCCCCGAATTCTTGCAGGTGGTATTGCTGCCCACTCGACTTGGAAAAATGCCTTCAGGTCAGGCAAAGTCTTTGGTCGTCAAGAGATATATTCCACTTCTTAATAAGTGATAAAACAGTACTAACTTGCATTTGCGAGAGTTTGGATATTTTTTTATATCCTTTTCCAGTATATCAAGTTCTGATTACTTGTTACTCAGGTCTTTTGACAGTTCTTTTCTGCTCACCGTGGCTTAGTATCTAGCCTGGTCAGTGCATCCATGTAATAGCTAACAAACTCATAATTGTTATCATTATGATTTAAAAAGGAGCCAAACAACTATGTGATAATAAATGGCTTCATATGATCACTATCCTTAAATAAAAGGATCTTTATTTTATATTATCAGTCATATTTTCAAAATCAGTGCCAAAATGTCACTATTTCTGCCAGAGAATGTAAACTTATGAGAACATCTGAATGTATATTGAAGCTTACAATGGATCCTTATTTTCTGTCACTTGAAAATGTTTCTTAAATTGTTTTATATATTCTAGATCATTTGAAGACTTACCATTATTTTCCAACGTTACATTGGTTTGCAATTCAATTTCAACTGGAAATAAAGAACACAGGTAAAAGGATACATTACTTATTTCAGATGACCATTGAGGTGTTTCTATTCTGGAATATGCAGTAACTTTAGGTAAATTAAGTTTTGAAATGTGTCTACTATCCTTTGTGGTCCCATGTGCCCTCATGTTTCTGCAACAGTGCATTCAGGAAATATTCAGACACTTCCCACATTGCGTTATAGCCTTATTGTGAAATTGGAAAAAAATAATTGTCCTCATCAGTTATGGCGCAACAACCCATAATGACAAAGAAAAAACACATTTGTAAATGTTATGAAATAAAGTATTAAAAAAAAATCTTAAACAGAATAATCACATTTACATAAGTATTCCGATCCATTGGTATAACATTCACCCATGATGCTCAGATGCCTGATGTTTCCAATGATCATCCTTCAGATGTTTCTACAACTTTTTGGGATTTATCAAATGATAAAGGCCAAGCACGGCCCTCCACCCACCGCGGGCCCTGGTGCAACCACACCTCCTGCAACCTCGATAGTTACGCCACCGGTGCCCTCCATGGGATGGAAGCAGCATAATGGTGTGGGGATGTGTTTTAGCAGTAGGGACTAGTCAGGATCAAGGGACAAATGAACAGAGTAAAGTACAGACGAAGTACAGATGTTCCTCATCCACCCTGACAGAGCCTGAGAGGCAGAGAAGAATGGGAAAAGATTCCCAAACACAAGTGTGCCAAGCTTATGGCATCATACCCAAGATGAGGTGAGGCCGTAACCACTATCAAAGGTGCTTCAATGAAGTATTGAGTGAAGCGATCTGCATGTTTGTGTAAATGTGATTTCTGCTTGAAATTACACATTTTATTAGTTCACTAAATATTTATTACATTTTTATGAGACTGTAAGTAGTGAAGGGGTCTCAATACTTTCTGAATACACTGTCTCTTCCATTAAAATACAATCACATTTCTCTTAATTCCATTCTGCAAGCTTCCATTTGAGGACTTACCTCCATCTTTTAATGTTATATTGGATGATACACTGTTTTGCAATTCAATTTTGCCTGGAAAAAAATAAGACATTTTGAAAAATCCATTGCTTATTTCAGCTGACTGTTAACTGTGTTACAACATTGTTGAATCTGGAATGTGCACTGTTAAAGTGAGGTCAAAATGCCTTCAAATATTTTTGCAATCTCCTACTAAAATGGAAGATTATTTGAGCTAATTCTAATGAACTTGACTTGTTTTATGTTCTGGGCCCGTAGGCCACGTACGGCCCCTACCACGTCATTAACAGTAAACAGATACACACACAATGAAATGATATATACATCAGGTTTCAACCTTATATTTGTTGGAACCAAAATCTATGTTGGAAACAAAACATGAAATAAACTTTTACATTTTTTGCCTGACTACATAAAGAAAGTAATTTTAGGGTCTCAGAAATCTGTTGTGATGTCTCTCTGAGAGTGTAGCTGAGAATGTGCTGATGTTTGACCAATAAAACACTTGATGATACCTATTAGAGGAGTCTCTGTACAAGCCAAAATATCACAGTGAAATCAGCCAAAAAAAACTAGAACGTTCAAAGGGTTAATTATTACATACAATACATGGACGTTTGTGTGTTTTCCAAGTTCATCCGCGGCCCCCTGAGGACCGGTACATACATTCTGTGGCCCCCACCATCATCCAAGATGCACATCCCTGTTCTAGCTCATTTACTTACCATTATCTTCAAATGTTGTTGAATTGGTAGTCGTTGAATGGTTTGCACTCCATGATGTTGAACTGTTTTGTAATTCAACATCACCTTGAAATGAATGAGAAACATTGGATGATACATTGCTTTGTACATTCTTTTCAATCTGATAGTAAAAGGTGTTTAACATTGTTCACTTTGGAATGTGCATTTTCATTTGTAATAAAATATGCCAACAAATATGTCAGCTGTTATTCATAGTATAATATCACTTCCAATGTCTGCTTACTCCAACTAAAATACAACATCTGGCTTTAGTCCATGTTTTTCAGTTAAAGAAAATGGTCAAATATTCCACTATGACAAGGTAGCAACAACATCAAGAAGCAACAAGACACAATTAATAGTGTTACATAACATTTTGTCACATGCACTTTACACAGACAACAGAGTCAGGGCAATATCGAACAGGTTAAAAGCATTATAACCATTCATATAGTACTGTGCAACTTCTCATAAGCATGCATGCATACAATTGTAAAGTCCCAAGCTTATCTGATTTGACATCAATTAAACAGCACCCGTATGGTATATCAGTACATAAAAAGCCTAACACATTATAATCCTTGTAATAAGACATATAAGGGCTAATACATTTTTAAAACAAGCTAAATTGAATTTTTCCTGCTTACTTTCAGAAAAGTGTTACAATAGGATACATACCTAATGCCAGAGCAGGGAAAAGCAGTAAGATGATCATGGTGGAGCAAGCAAAATGAAAAGCCTCAGCCAAATTAAATACAACAACCAGTTAGTAGCAGCCAATAGTATCAATACGTCTTCAAAAAGTAAGGAAGAGGGTTAAGAAACGTGCCCTAAGCCCACCCTTGGTTTTCCTGCCACTGCCAGGCAAGTTCTGACAAGACATCCTAAATCCTATACAGAGATAGGCCTATATTCACTCAAACCATCCATAGAGAACTGCACTGATTAGTAATTACCATCTGTAGACAATTTAGGGTGTAAACATAACAATTTTGTATGTTGTTACTCTAATGTATTAGTTCCCAAAACATAGGAGTTCTGTTCAAAGTAAGAAAATACAAAATAGCCGATTTAGGGATGTGCTTTCAAACGGAAAAAACATGTACATATTTGTGGTAATTCAAGTTAGATAATGAGATGTAACAGAATATCCCTGTATAGGCAATTCTTTTGTGTGGGGTGTGTTTATTCACAATTTTCTGTGAGTACCCTGCTGAGTTTGTGGGCATGTGTGTTCCTGAGAGTGTGTGACTAGAGTCGATTTAAGGTGGGGTTCACTTGGAATAGTTTCTTGTTATCTGATGGCCTGCGCGCTAGCTCTTAAGGGATTTCCCTTCTAAGCCTGTTGCTCAGTAGACAACTGGCCCCATGGCGACGGGCTCAGCTTTGGAAACAGGACGTTGGATTGACATGAAAGATAACGCGGCTTGCAAAACAAACTCAAAGTGCATTCGGTGAGCACACATGCATGCCCTGCAACTAATTCACGTACGACACCCGACACACTCACACACACAACAACCAAGTACACAGAATAAATTTACAGTAGATGATGAACTAAGACAATGTTTATACTCTACAGTGCACTATGCAGTGTCACTCTGATACCGTAAATGTAGGTGTCATCAATAGTAAAATACTTTCAAATCATTTAACGCTATATTTTCGGAGTATCTGAAAAAAGGGATATGCATGCAAATGTTGTTTCTGGATCTTCAAAATTGTTTGAAGTGTGCCTTGCAAGAGGCTATTTGGTTGCACCTGTCAATGTCTGAAGTTCCACAGTCAATGGGTAAATGAGATTTCACCCCTTTTTATATGCGGCCTCATTTTCTGATTTACGGTCTTTCCCGATTGTTAACAAGCATCGGTCAATACTGAGGTCACATTGTCAAAACCCTTCCCAAGGTCAGTGAAATAGAAGTGCATGTGGACCAAACATTGGGAATCGTTATTAATTGCCTTCACACAAAATGCATTCAATGAGCACATTCACCATAAGTCTTTTCTCATTCATTCATTCACTCCACCACCTGCAATACAATATATTCTCAAAACTGTAAAAACACATTCTTAACAGAATGAATGAAACGCATTCTTAACAGCAACTGTTGTACATTGTACAATTTGAGAGAACGGTGAACTCCTGTATCAATACTGATAAACTGTGCATTTGCTGTTATTTTTAGAGAGTAATTGAGATGGAAGCCAGGCAAACTGTACACAATTTCACCCTTCTGAATTAAGCTGGATTCAACCTGGCAAAATTGGTCAGATATCCACCGAGGATGTCCCAGGCCATAGAAGAGCTAACATCAATATATTTGCAGCACTATCCAATGAGGGGTTGCATTAAGAAAAAACAGGGGGCTAGTGATTATAATATACATGTTGATGATCCTTTGTTATTATTGCAGCCCTGGAATTAGTTTTTTGTATAAATAAAGGATATTCCTTTAAATTGCAGCATTTCTGATTCATTCTTGTTTTGTATACATTAGTACAGTCAATAATGTCAGGTGTTATTCTTATTCTATAATCAAATGTGAAAAATCTTTTGAAAAACCTTCATGATTAAATTCATCATTTATGTAATTCTCCCTGTTGTTAGTGTTAACATGTTATGAGTGATAATGTGTGTTTCTGAGTGAGAGTTGTTGCCAATGTTATGGTTGAACAGGCTTATTTTGAGAGGTGTATGAAATATGTTTGTGGTTTTAGTGAGTTTTGGAGGTGAAATTACCTGTTTTGCTACAATACATGTTAGAAACTGTGTGTAGAGTTTTGCATAAGTGGTTTCAGTATTGATCAATGCTTGTTAGCAATCGGCAAAATTGTAACTCGGTCTGGAAAACCGAGAAAAGATATCTCATAGCAGATTAGACTTTCTTATTCATTCAAGTAAAGTGCACATGATTTTGGCACGTGTGCAAAAGAGTAAATACAGATGTCTACAATTTGCACAAAACCAATGAATTGATTCGTATTGAAATTATCATATTTCTAAACTTTCTTTCATTGTTTGAGCCCTCAAATGCAAAGCGATTCATTCAATTAGCAACATCTGTCAAACATACATATACATGTATACTCCATAACTATCTATGACATGAAATGTTTGTGATATCTACTAAATTAGCAAATTATCTGCCAGGTGAAATTGTTAAGAAGCAGGGATTGTGAGGAGAATTTGCTGAAAGGGAAACATTAGTTGTGATAAAATCTCTAGCCAGAC